>JAZGTH010000062.1:2495000-2607500 GCA_036877525.1 Chromobotia macracanthus
GTATGTGTTTGTAGAATGACATAATGACATTTATTTGATGGTTTATGAGAACACTTTCTGTGTACCTTAGCTGTTTCTTCTCTTTATCCTCTATTAGTGTCTGATAAACAGTTCTATCGTTCCATGGAGAATCTAAGTAATGGAACCTTAAGGGACAAACACAGTGGTGGAGTTGCAGTTCGAGGTCATTTCCCATCATTATCCCTCTCTGGTTCCTCTGCCTCTCCCTCCGGCCACCTCATGGTTCCTGGAGGGTTGCTGGGTTCTGGTGTTTCGATCGGCCGCAGCCAGAGCTCCAGTAACCTGCCCCAGAACCCATACCAGGACACGAACAGCCCCAGGTCCAGTTCAGCCTGCCCTACTAAATCATACAGTCAGTGGGACATGACGAGTGCCACACGCAGACACACAGAGGGAAATATACAGGTAACACACATTCAGTGTGTCATGTTTTTGTTTGATAAAATGCTCATATATCATCTTAATATGCTGAGACAGCCACCCAGCTAAGAGGGAACATTGGGTAACATTCTCAAAAGGTTCTCTCAAAGTTCAAAAACATTCTTGCAATAACGTTAGTGGAACTTTTTCAATGTTATATATCATGTGTATCAAAAACGTTACTCTTAAGTTGTTAGTTATTTTAAAAACATAGCAAAGCAATAATGTTAATGCAATGTCTAAAACACCAGAGATTTTGAACGTTCCTAGTTACATTGTTAATGTTTTCACAACTTAATGGAAATGTTAGGGAAATTTTCATACAAGCTAAAATTGTTAGCTGGGTATAAACCTATCAGAGAGAATTTTAGTCTGCTCATGTGTTGAGATCTAAATGAGGTAGAAATGAGACACAGATTTAATCTGCTTCTTTTATACGATTTATACTATGGAAATTATTTCTTTAACTCAAATCTTTCTGTTTGTTTAATGTTTGTCTCTGATGTGTGTGTGTGTGTGTGTGTGTCAATCTGTCCCAAATGTTCTGCAGTAATCGGGGATTATAGCAACACACACACACACACTCACACTGGCATTGTTACTACCCTAATTGTCCACCAGTATACATACACACACTAACACACAATATAAGCACACAGACACACTCAAATGTTTCACAGAAGCTCAGATTGTGAATTTTTAACAAGCTCTTTATACAGATCCTTCACAATAATCCCGGCTGAATGCCCCGGCTGCAGCGTGCCAGAAAAATATTTTTCCTAGCCGATCAAGCACAGAGGACTTAATACACAACACACACATCCGAACCGGCCTGTGCTTGTCTGATCCGACAGATGAGAACTGAACTGAGCTGAAGAAGTCGACCAATCACAGACAACCAATTAAGCGCAGCCAATCACAGACAACCAATCAAGTGCAGCCAGCATTTACATACTGTATCAGACAGAACGATTACTGCTGAGACGTTTTCTCCTGAATAAGTCAGCTATTCTCCGCAAATGTAATTCATCAAATTAAGTAAAAACATTAATGAAAGAAATTGTGTGATTTTTCTGCGATTTCTGTGGGTTCTAGAGTTACTCAGCAGACGGTATCTGATTGTCAGGGCATTCGATCTATTATCTGATGTTATCTGATGTCAGACAAAGCTTTGCAGTTCTCTAGCTGATCTTTATCTTAGAGGAACTCAGAGGAACTGAGAAAGTCACAGACAACATTGAACAAAATGCTTCAGTCTCACAGAGCCTCAAACAGCCCGAATGTCAGTCTGAATGTCTGAATATACACGACCTCTTACATAAACTTGTGTTGGGCTCAGAGTGCAGTCTGACATTAGAATTGCCACACAGCAATGAAACTGTATTAGATAGAAATGAAACTGTAGGATGAAGAAATACACATACTTTTATATGCCCATGCTAGAGTAATTCATACAACGGTTGTGTGGAACAGTAACAGCTCTGTTGGCATAAACTCAGCTGTGCTAATGTAGAGACACCTGCTGTTTGTCTCCGGTATGACGCCTCACTGTACATGCAGTTTGGCCATATGTCATCAGCACAAATCAGAGTTATGCCCTAGAAAAATATCCCTCCATACACGGCATCATAAATGTACCGTAATCCACTGAGCTAAAAGCTTTAAAAGCAGCCCAACCCCTAATAGCCTAAAGCGACATCAGCAAACCTTTTACATGTTGTGTTGTCATTGTTTAGTGAGATTTACATTCTCTCTCTCCTTTGTCTGTCTGTATGTGTGTGTGTCTCTCTCTCAGATCGTGTGTATGTTTGTCTTTTAGTTCACTTCCTGTCTTCCTTTGACAGTTGTGGCTTCAAGCTGTTTTCTTACTTAGTGACAGACACACACACACCCGGCTAACAAGTTTAGGCTGTAAGAACGTTTCCTTAACCTTTCCATTAGATTGCAAAAATGTTAACAATTCTATTTTGCATTTTTGTGAATGTTCTAGAAAGGTTAAAAAATGATATTTAGACATTGTATTAGCATTATTGTTAACATTAATCGAACATTTTATAATTCTGTAATGTTTTTAAAATGTCCCATTAACAACTTAAAAATAATGTTTTTGATATACACAATATATTATTAAAAAAATAATTAAAGAATGTTTAAAGAATTAAGCATTACTGTGAGTTGTTTTCCTGTATGGTTAGTGTCTTATAGGTCATAAATGGTCAACAGTTTGATAAGAAGCTTGATGTCAGTTAAGTTAGTTCATATGTTTTTGGCTAGTTACCTAAACGTTTACACATCTGGTTTAATGGCACCAACATATATAGAAACTCTATCACCCGTCTATCGAGTGTGTGCATCAGGACTCACATAAATTGGCTGAGCATTCATTTGTATGTATGTGTATTTCTGTAGGGAATATTTGATGCGCTACACTCGGCACAATAAAGAGAAAATATCTCCAACATTTCCTTTTTTCAGCTTTTATCGTCAGCGTACATTTCCCAGAATTCTCTGCCGGGGCAGGGCAGGAGGCAGTGGGCGGAGCCTCCTAAGCCATTGCCGGGTCAGCGCCCCCTACAGATGCTGCAGCTGTGGGAGCAGTACCGTGACCCGAGTACCGGACGTATTTATTACGTTAACACCGTAACAAAGGAGCGTTCCTGGAAACCTCCACGCAAAGCCCGTGAGAGTAAACAAAACAAGGTAAGTGACCAATCAGATTGTGGAATGAAGCATCACCATTTGCAGACCAGTCAGATTAAGGCAATGAGCATTATTCTACTTTGTTCTTTGAGCTTTGTTCTCCCACCACACAGTTTCAATAGGATAATCATTATATTCAACCTCCATATTTATTTAGCATATTTATTCCTCTCTTCCTGACTACCCTGTTATATGTAGGTTGATGCAGTGCATGCTGGGACGGTTCAGTGTGATACCAGACACCTGTCACTTCCTTTACAGAGCTCAGGAAGCAGCGCTCTGCATAGGGTAAAGCGTGTGTTTGTGTGTGTGTGTGTAAATATCATCTTCTCTCTATTACTTATACATTCAAACTAACAGACTACATGATAGAGAACATTAAATATACACAACTTCAACAACACGAACACATATTCATGATAAAAGAGATTCCTAGCTAACAATTATATAAATAACAAATAACAAATGTTATTTTGAAAGTTCTAGGAATGTTCAAAATGTCCAGTTGTTAGATGTTGTATTAATGTTATTGTCTGAATATAATAACGTTATTTAAACATTTTTAAAACTCTGTAATGTTTTTAAAACATTACACTAACCTCTTATACATCGATAATGTTTTCGATGTATGATATAATGATTTATGATAATATGATATATGAAATAACGTTAGAAAAGTTTTAGTACTTACTGCAAGAGCATATTTTGACAACTTTGAGAGAAGTTTAGACAATGTCAGCAAACATTCTGAGAACGTTCCCTGTTAGCTGAGTTATTCAGTTTCTGTGCATGAACACACACACACACACACAGAGAGCACTAGATTGGTCGCTACATCTGCTCATGTCACAGATTAGAGACGCAGGCAAATGAAAAAAGGGGATTATTACTCACCAGCACTTTTATTTATTAAGTCCCTTTAAACAGATTTTTTGTTGTGTTAGTCTGAATCTGATCAAAAAGGAGAGATATCAGTCATGTTTCATTTACAAATCAACTTTGTCTCTGATTTCTCCTGTATTTTTTTGAAAAATAGACACAAATGCGTAAATTGTTGACAAACAGTAAGAGTATAGCTATATCCCAGGTTACACTTTCAGGTGCAAGAACATTTCCCTAACATTTCCATTAGGTACCAAAAACACTAAAATATTATTTTGAATGTTTTAGGAACGTTCAAAACGTCCAGTTTTTTAGACATTGTATTAAAGCTTGGTTATAAGAATTTATTCAAACATTTTTTTTTAAATTCTGTAACAATTTTAAAACATTTCACTATTAACTTACTAATGATGTTTTTGATACAAATGATATATAACGTTTAAAAAGTTCTACTAACGTTACTGTAAGAATTTTTAGAGAACATTAGCCAACGTTCTGAGAACGTTCCCTGTTAGCTATAGAGTGTCTAGAAAATGTATGATGATATAACAGCTCAGCTCTTTGGATCTTTGAAGAACTTAATGAGACATGTTTGAAATCTCCAACTTAGTGCAGATTTTGGAGTCTAAGCAAATTTGAGCATTGTCTGAGAAACTGTTGAGATCTCTTCAGAAACTCCAGAAGAGAAATGTGTTCGATTACAAGGGCAGAATGCTCTGTTTGATGTCACTGCAGTCTTAGAGAAATAATTGACATAAAGGGAAAGTTTTCTTTTGTGTAGTCACTTATTTGGTTTTCAGGAAAGAGTCACTCGTGTCGGCGGGTTTGGTCGGTTGATTTCAGCGCTGTAGGCACGTGTGAGTTTGACTCTTTCACATTATACTCAACTTCCTTATTGTGTCAATAGAAACAGTTTGAAAGAGAGAGAGAGAGATGTTGCTGTCTTCCTCCTGTACTGAGGAAGTTGAGCTGTCAGTGAGATGGTCTGATCTGTGACTCCGGATAGACAGAAGGTAACTGTATGTGCAGTTGAGTTGATGAAAACACTGTGAGCTGCTGTTGTCTGGGATTATTCAGAGAATTATAATCTACTGACGACTGACCGTCTCTGCTTCTCTGTAAGTTCACTGAGATTTCTGTCTTGAAAGAGGAACTGTGTTATGAAGTTACTGCGCTAACATGACAGTATTATATTTAACGCTTGTTTCTGGGAACATTTGTACCAAAACATATTGTGAAGTTCTAAATTGAGGACGAGCAAAGACATATACAGCTCTAAGTTACATACACAGCTTTCATTTACATGTACAGCTTTAATTGATATCTGAGACACACATCTGTATTTTACACTGTATCTCATTTTATACTGTATATCTTTAACAATAATTTCTGTCTGGCTTGTTTAATGTGTGTGTGTGAGAGAGAGAGAGAGAGAGAGAGAGAGAGAGAGAGAGAGAGAGATTTCTGAAAAGAATCATTTCACATTCTCTTTCAGTTGTCACCTGACTTCTCCTACATTACCCATAATGCCAATGGTTGGCAGCTGAATCAGGTGAGACATAAACTAACTTTCTTTCTTTCCCAGCATACAATATTTAGGTTGGAAGAACATTTCCCTAATATTTCCATTAAGAAACAAAGCGTTAAAATGTTATTTTGAAAGTTCTAGAAACGTCCAGTTTTTTAGATATTGTATTAATTAACATTTTGTAATTCTGTAACATTTTTAAAACATCCCACTAACTACTTAAGAATAATGTTTTTGATATGATATATAATGTTAAAGAAATGTTCTACTAACATTGATGCAAGAACGTTTTTGATAACTTTGAGAAAACTATTTATGAGACCATCTTTCTTTCTTTCTTTCTTTCTTTCTTTCTTTCTTTCTTTCTTTCTTTCTTTCTGTCTTTTTCTTTCTTTCTTTCTTTCTTTCTGTCTGTCTGTCTGTCTGTCTGTCTGTCTGTCTGTCTGTCTGTCTGTCTTTCTTTCTTTCTTTCTTTCTTTCTTTCTTTCTTTCTTTCTGTCTTTCTTTCTGTCTTTCTTTCTGTCTTTCTTTCTTGCCGCTGAGGGTTCTGTAGTTTTGGCCTGTTTGAATCTGATCTCAGGATAATCAGTAGCATATGGAGCTGTAGGGATTGTTGATGTGTTGACCCACTTGGGCGTATGTACGGCTGTCACATGCCTCACTGGGGGTTCGGTCTGTCATTTTAAGCTGCTTTTGACCATTACTGCGGTAAATGAGATTGCTAATTGAGCTGAGTGGTTAGAGGGTAAACAAATTTAACATAATGTAATTGAAGTGAAGTGAAGCAAATGTGAAGTGACTGGACTCAATCTAATGTAATTGGCTGGAACTGAATTTGAATTGAGCAAAACTAACTTGATAACTTCCTCTGGTAGAGCATGCAGCGCGCAGCGTCGTCCGACGCTCTCAGCTCCTCTGCCAACTATGAGGACGCCCATCTCAGAAACTCCACCTCCACCGGGGGCGTGACACACATGAGCCACTCCTACTCCATGTTCCTGCCGTCACAAACACAGAGAGCCACTTCAAACGGCAGGGTAAGGGTGATGTTCCTGACTTTAAAATTAAACTATAAAAAACTATAAAAAAGAAAAAGCCATGAGCCCCTTAAAGCTTCAGTCTGTAACTTTTGCCTCTCTGCCGCCATCTCTGTTTAAAACATAAAACTGCAGGTTACTTTACATACTTTTCATTACGGTTCATTACGTTTCAGTACATTGGTCAAATTAAGCCAAATTTTCCAGCAAATCAGACTACAAGCTGTTGCGAATCGAGATAAGGAAACCATTTTGAACACGGATCTGTTATATACGTGCTCAATAACTGTTTTTTTTTACCAAAAACGTACGGATTGCGACTTTAATATATGACCACCCACATTTGCATATCATCACCTGTTCATAACTATGTAAAATTTAGCCAATCATAACAAAGAACAAAAGTTCTAGAAATGTTCCGGGTTTACATTGTCATTCTATTATGTGGAACCAAAATGTAAATGACCGCAGGACCACATCATAAATAGGCAGGAAACAGAAGTGTGCAGAACATATTTAAAATACATGCAAAGTATTGACACTGTAAAGTACCGTGGTAACACATATCATGGCTAAATATGTGAAGCTGTTAATGTTCATAATCTGGCCCTGTGTTCGTTCACTATAATACATGATACTGTAACCATGAGGTTTTTTAATAATGCAAGAGTTAAAAATGTTTTATGCTGTAATCAACATGGTCAAAATGACACAGTTTACCCAGCTACCAATTTTAGGTTCTGTGAACATTTTGATTTAGTAACAAAATGTTACAAATGTCATTCTGAAAGTTACAGGAACGTCCAGTTTTTTAGATGTTGTATTAATGTTATTGGTTCGATAGAACGTTATTCAAACGTTTTTAACGTTTTTAAAACATTCAGCTAACAACTTAAGGAAGATGTTTTTGATTTATAACGTACTGCAAGAACGTTTTTCGATGACTTGGTGAGAACTTTTAGAGAGTGTTAGCCTCATGGCTCATGTTTCTGTGCCCATCTGCAGTCAGACTACAAGCTTGTGGTGGATCCTCCTTCATCAGACAGTTCTCCTGACAGTGAAGGTGTCACTCCGGTGAGATGCACAGACACTTACAGATCAATCTAGAACCAGTGATGACCTGTAGCTACAGGAAACTTCAGAACAGAGCAGCGGGCCTGCTCGTCTGCCTATGCTGTGCTCTCTGAGCTGGAGGTCGCTCTGTTTTGACACATTTTCTATCAAAACAGGAAGTTGGCTGTTTGACTTTTGTGAAAGTCAGGCTGAAACTCGTCACAACCCATTTAAAACGTTAAAAATCTGTTTTAGTTTCAGGATCATTTGCTTATGCGATCAAGATGATGTCATTTAATAGTTTCAGTCTTCTCTCTTTTAAATGTGTAGATCTGCTAAAGGTTTATTTTGAGAAGTACAATAAATGTACAGATGACCTCCAAACTGACTTTCAGGGCAACAGATGAGGACTGAAAGCCACAAAATGTCAGTTTGGTTTCATGGCGGCTACAGCACAACCATGATTAACCAGTGTTACTAAAGTTTTGCTAGTTAACATCATGAATATACCAGCTAACAATTTTAAGTTGTAAGACAGTTTTCCTAATGTTTCTATAGTAACAAAAATGATAAACACGTAATTTTGAATGTTCTAGAAACGTTTCGTAAAATCGTTTTTTTAAAATGTTGTATTAACATTATTGCTTAATTATAAAAACATTATACTTTTTTAAATTATGTAACATTTTTAAAACATTCCACTAACAACATAAGAATAACATTTTAGATACATGATATATAACGTTAAAAAGATTCTACTAATGTTGCTGAAAGAACGTTTTTGAAAACTTACATTAGCCAACATTCTGAGACTGTTCATTGTTAGTTGGGATATGGGTCTACTAGCTAGACCAGTGCCAGAAAGTACTGGCCATCACAAACCAACCAGAACCAGCATGTAAATTCCAGCAGGTCTAAACTGGTCTTATCAGCAGAGCAGAGGCATGCTTAAACAGACTGAAATATCTGTATTGGTTATGGTGATGTCATTTATAACCTTAAATCTTTCACTGGAATTTTCTGCTGAACCTGAACACACATTCTGGACCGATTCTGTCACGACAGGAACTAGAAAAGGCCGGTCTGCTTAACAAAACCAAGATCGCAGAAGGAGGCAGGAAATTGCGGTGAGCTTATCAACTAAAACACACAGACACACGTGTGAAACAAGCAGCCATGCATTCTACGCCTCACATAAGTGACCATAAATAAAGTCAGCTAGTGAACTTGTTTCAAAAATGTTTTTTATTCTAATTTCATTCAGAATTTATTACCCTCATGTCATTTCAAACCTGTATGACTTTTTTTTGCTTCTGAGGAACACAAAAGAAGATTTTTTGATATATGTTGATGACCAAACAACAGCGGCACAAATTGACTTCCATTGTATGGACACAAAATGACTGAGACATGTAGACTCAAAATGTCCACTTTAAACACAGTGCTTACTATGGCATTTAAATATCGTGAGGTTTATGTTAACCAGACAGATACAGTATAAAACTGTGGACTGATGCAAAAGTTTCCTGTTGCCATTTCATTCTTGTATCTTCAGGGCAAATAAAGTGTCTTGAATGATGTAGGAGATGAAGGACGGACTGACTTCCTGACCTCTGTCTACATGAGACATCTGCATTATTTACTCAACATCTTAAGATAACTGGGGCAAAAATGACCTTGTCTGGGTGACTGTGTGTGTTATAGGAAAAACTGGAACCCTTCTTGGGTGGTTTTGGTGGGAAACAGTCTTGTGTTTTTCAAAGACCCCAAAAGCCAGAATCCTGAAAGCTGGGTAACCCAAGCACAGAATATCATGGAATCAATTAAACAGGAATGGCTTACATTTGATTTCAAAGTTAAATGTGCATATGTTTGTGTGCAGAAACCAGGAAGCAGTCGTCCAGAGAGCAGCGTGGATCTTAGAGGAGCTCAACTGCAGTGGACCAATGAGCTGTCTAGCAAAAAAAATGTCTTTAAGGTGAGAGAGAGAGTGTGTGTGTGAACTGTTATCAATTAAACTGTGACACTTTAGTTCCTCAGTAACTTCCCCTGGTATAAACTTGAAGATGACAAGATGGCAAACAGAACAACAGTATATGTGTGTGTGTGTGTGCAGCTGAGGACAGTCACAGGAAATGAGTTTCTGCTGCAGTCTGAGACGGACTCTCTCATCAGAGAGTGGTACACAACTATTCAGAGGGTCATTGATAGACTGGTGAGTCTGAAACACACTTCACACACTCATCTTGACTCATTTTCTATCCTTAAGACTTTCCATAACATAAATCTGTTGACATTAAATTGAAACTAAAACAAGTTTTTGTGTGTGTGTGTGTGTGTTAGGATGAGGAGAACCCTCTGGACAATGTGTTGCTGTATTCTCTGAGGAGAGCTGGGTCAGTGGAGATGTTGGACAACAGTGGAGATGAGGAGGACAATCGTGTGGGATACAAAGCATCACGTACGTCTTTATAGCTGTGTTACAAAACCTACTGAGCTGTTGAAGAATGCAGCTATGACTTCCAAAAGTGCTGCTAAATTGGAAAGTGCAACACACACAGACAAACACACACAGATGTTCCTGGACTCATACTCTCTCTGTGTGTAGTTCCTCGCTCCACCTCTAACTTGGAGAGCTCTGAACGCAAGCGCGTGAAGAGTCGATTAAAGAAGCTGATTCTCAGGAGACCTCCACTGCAGACGCTTCAGGAGAAAGGTCTTATTAAAGGTAAACAGAGTAACCCCTGCAGATACATCAGTGTGCAGCCCAGCCTTACATAAAGAGCCTTGCCACAGACACACTGTAGAGTATAACTGGAGACAGTTAGTCCTGTTGTACTTCTGTACAATGACTGTAAACATATTGAAATGCACTGTCAGCTGCTGTGAACTCTGTGTGTGTGTGTGTAGATCAGGTGTTTGGCTGCGGGCTGGAGCTATTATGTGACAGAGAGAAATGCACTGTGCCACAGTTCGTCAAGAAGTGCACAGAGGCCGTAGAGAGGAGAGGTACTGCCCACATTTACAAACATGTCAGTAACCCAGCTAACAGGGAACGTTCTCAGAACGTTCTCTCAAACGTATAAAAAACATTCTTGCAGTAATATTAATAGAATGTTTTTTAACGTTACATATTTATGTCATATATATTTATCAAAAACTATGTTCTTAAGTTGTTAGTGGAACATTTTAAAATGGTTATATGTTTAAATAACGTTTGTATAACCAAGCAATAACAATAATACGATGTCATTTTTATGTTTAAACTTTTAGCGTTTTTGTTATTTAATGGAAATATTAGGAAAACGATCTAAAATTCTAAAACAGAGCCTAAAATTGTTAGCTGGGTAAGACATCAGTCTCAGCTCTATCACTCAGTTCTGTCAGTGTGAGTTACACATTTGTGTGTGTGTGTTTTCAGGGCTGCAGACTGATGGAATTTACAGAGTCAGTGGGAATCTAGCCGTCATTCAGAAACTTCGCTTTGTTGTTAATCATGGTAAGAGAGAGAAATCGATTTATTATTAATATCATTTTAACGTTATATCAATAGCAGAACTGTCACACATTTGTTCACACCTGCATGTTGTGTGTGATGTCATCACTCACGTTTGTGAATGATATAAAGAGACGTGAGCGTGTTGGATGGTGTTGTGATGTCATCACTCACGTTTGTGAATGATGTAATGAGACGTGAGCGTGTTTGATGGTGTTGTGATGTCATCACTCACGTTTGTGAATGATGTAATGAGACGTGAGCGTGTTTGATGGTGTTGTGATGTCATCACTCACGTTTGTGAATGATATAAAGAGATGTGAGCGCGTTGGATGGTGTTGTGATGTCATCACTCACGTTTGTGAATGATGTAATGAGACGTGAGCATGTTGGATGGTGTTGTGATGTCATGGATGAGGTTACGGCTGTAACTTCTGTCCGTTCTTCTAGAGCGAGCGGTGACCACAGACGGCCGATATCTCTTCCCTGAAGATTTAGTGCAAGGTAGTCTGCAAAAAACGAAACAACTTTATCACTGATCTTAGAGCAGTTTACACTACATAACCTGTACCTTCTGCTCTCAGATCAGTGTAAAAGAAAAAAAAAGAATCTGCTGCTAGTGCACCTGCAGGTCTACAGATCTTCTGCTTTCTGACAGACGCTGCTGCTCAATGCTTCTGCTTCATGTTTGGTGCTTTTGATTCAGTGACAGACTTTGCTGAGTGTATTTTGAGAATATTTTCTGTTAGCTGGGATGTGTGTGTGTTTAATATTTCATAGACAAACTTGTCTCTCAAATGAAACCTTCCTCTTGTGTCTGTTGTACACACACAATTTATCTCTCGTTGTGTTTCTTCACAAACTGTTCACTTTCTCTTTTGACCTCTGACCTTCTGCTTTTGCAGTTTGCTGCAAGCTGATATGCAAAAACTCAACTATGTGTTAGTAAATATTCAACACTGACGTTTTTCTCTGGGTTCCTTTCTCTCTCCCTCTGTCTCTCTCTGTCTCTCTCTCTCTCTCTCTCTCTCTCGTGGGTTCTCAGAGCGTTTGGATCTGGATGATTCTGAGTGGGAGGATGTTCACGTCATCACTGGAGCTCTCAAACTGTTCTTCAGGGAACTTCCAGAGCCTCTCATACTGTACAGATTCTTCAACGACATCATCGAGACTGTCAGTAAGTGACAGAGATACAGGGAATGTTCCCAGATTGCTGCTTAAATGTTCTCTAAAAGTTCTCTCAAAGTTCTCTCAGATATCAAAAAATGTTATTGCAGTAACAAGTTGTGTTAAAATGTTATTCTAAAGTTAGTGGAATATTTTTTAAACATGTAAAATAAAGTTTAAAATAACATTCTTATAACCAAGCAATATTGTTAACACAGCGTCTAAAAAAATAGACGTTTTGAATGTTCCTAGAACTTTCAAAAGAACATTTTTCACATCTTTGTTACTTAATGGAAATGTTAGGGAAACATTCTTACAACCTAAAATAGCTGTACACCACGATAAAAGAGGAACAGAGAGAGAGAGACATGACAAGCGATGCATTCTAGAGAATCTCAAGCTGCTGATGTGTGTTTATAGAAATGTCTGATCACCTGGAGAAGGTGGACAGACTGAAGCTGCTGGTCCTCAGCCTTCCTCCACCAAACCACGACACCCTGAAGCACATGATACGTCACCTGACACGGTAAACCTGCTAACACCACATGCGCACCACCCGCCAAATGTTCAGACACAAAACACACGTTCAGGATTCTCATGCTTTAAAAGCCGTTTAAGCTAAAGATCTGACGCTCGTGCTTATGTTCCTCGGTGCTTATGCAATTTTGCTGAATCAGACAGCAATAGAAAACCAGTCAAAAAAGTGTCCCGCGGAGGCTAGCAATAACAAGCTAGCTTTGAAAGCATAAGATTCGGGCCGAATGTAGTGATTGGACGAAAATGTTATGATCCTGTGCCTTCCACAGAAGATAAATAAATATGTTTAGACAACTTTAGTAATTGCTGTCAGGATGTGAAGAGACTTTCAACCAGTATAACATGTTTCTGGAAAAATAATCATCTGCCTTGCCTTTAATGGATATCCCAGAATGCACCTCAAGAAGTTGGTTTAGAGAATGTAATTGACAGAGCTTGGTCACTAGAGGGCGACATTTCCTCTTATTACAGAACACTGGCAGCGCAAGTGAGACTTACACGCTGTAATAAAAATGTTCTGTGTCAGGGAAGTTGTCCTAAAATAATGTGATAGGAGAACATTTTAAAGTTCTAAGGAAAAGTCTACAGAGTGTAGTCCACATGTCCAGAGAGACATGTTTGTTCTGAATAACTGAGAATGAATATTAAACCCGTTTCATTCTCCAAAGAGCCATGAAGCAACTCAGAAGCCCTTTACTGCCAAAAATCAACATGAATTTATTGAACCCACAAGAAAGAAGAATCTCCAATGAGATCTCGTTCATGTCTTGGTTGTTTCTCAAAGACGAGTCATGCAGTGAATTTATAATTTAGAGCAAATGGAAATTTTGTTGAAGTCTCCTGCTTCTCAGATGTTTCTCCTGAAAAACAGACCCAGTAGTCTCACACACGTCTCCTCTGGAGTTTCTCAGTAGTGTCTCAAACTGTGCTCAGATGTGCTAAGATATGAAACTCAGAACAGTTCTTATATCCTCATTCATTTTATATTTCTGTACTCTTACTGGATGTCAACAATTGTCTCATTTAAATCGGCTTTTATTTCACCCATGCAATTTTAAGAGAAACATCTGAGACAAAGTTGAGAACCCAGCTAACAGGGAACGTTCTCAGAGCATTGGCTAACATTCTCTTAAAGTTTTCTCAAAATTGTCCAATACATTCTTGCAATAATGTCAGTAGAACACCTTTTAAATGTAATTTATCATAAAAAAAAGTTTTAAACGTTACAGAACTCAAAATAATGTATGAATAACAAGAAATGTTGTTAATACAATATCTAAAAAATTGACATTTTGAATGTTCAAAACAACATTTTTAACATTTATTGTTAGTTTATGGAAACATTAGGGAAATGTTCCTACAACCTAAAATAATTAGAAGTGAAAGAGCAACCTCTGAGCAGTAACATTTTCTCTGTGCTGGTGTCCCTGTGATCTGCTAGAAGACCTCAACACTCGGCTGCAGGATGTCCTTTTCTCTTCTTTCCGATTTCTTCTTCTTTCTCGTTTTCCTCTTTAATGTGGAAGCTCTGAGCAGTTGCTGTTTGGATCAGTGGTTAAGCGGGAAAGCCGTTTTTAGCCGAATTCTTTATGCTGTGACATTAACTCCTTCCTGTCTCCTCCAGACCTTTGACCCGCTGGTGCAGGATTTTACCTGAAGGGATAAATGTTTTCTCACTCTTTGTGACTCTTTTGTCACCTGTAGGGACAGAATTTCAGTTTGTGCACATTTTCTATTGATCATGGCAGACAGGGAACATTCTCATAAAGTTGGCTAACATTCTCTAAAAGTTCTTTCAAAGTTGTCACGTTATTCTTAAGTTGTTAGTGGAACATTTTAAAAATGTTAGAGAAGTAGAAAAATGTCTTAAAACCTGGATGTGTTGAACGTTACTAGAACATTCAGAATAACATTTTAACGTTTGTGTTACTTAATGGAAATATTAGGGAAACGTACAACATTAAATTGTTAGTTGGGGAATTGATTCACCGTAATGGAGAAGACCGTTATGACTGTACATATATACAGCTGCTTGAGTCTGGATAGTGCAGCCTCAGCTTTTTTCAACCATTTTATTGGTACAAATGTTTTTGATTTATGTATTGAGATCATTTTATGCAAGATTAAAAATTTATCCCTGCTCTGTATCTGCTCTCCGTTCAGGGTCATGGAGTGTTCCGACAGTAATCGCATGACAACGCAGAACATTGGAATTGTGTTCGGACCGACACTGATGCGTCCGGAGAGCGAAGGAGGAAATATGGCCATTAACATGGTGTATCAGAACCAGGCCATCGAGCTGCTGTTGAGCGAGTACCAGCAGATCTTTGGACCCGAGCCGGTGAGCTCTTACTGAACATGAGTGACAGATGGCTGAGACTGACCTCACAGAACCTGTAAACGCTGGAGTGACACAACACACACACACACACAAAGATGTGTTTAGGTTCTTCAGACAGTGTTGCTACACAAGGTGGATGATGTCATTGGACGTTCTTCATCTTCAACAACAACAGCAGGACAGTCAGTCAGCAGAACCTCTCGCACGAGAAGCTTCTGTGATCTCATGAAAACGGTTCACCCCAAAGTTCATCTGAATTTAGATTTCTTTGAAACTTTCTTAATAATGAAGCACATTTTGTCCTTAAACTCTTATTAACTTATGTTTTTCTAATTTTTCTCAGTGGTGATTTTCATTACTCAGGGTTAATACAGGGTTTTAAACAGAAATATAAATTAACATAAATTGACTTAAATGTTGCTACACACAATGGATTTTTTTGCAAAATCTAATTTCTTATGAAATTTGGGGTAAAATGTGAACAGACATCTCAGCAGGTGTCAACATCTTCTGTGTGTGTGTGTGTGTGTGTGTGGTCAGTCTTCCCCAGTTCCTGTGAATGTTTTCATTTCAAACTATTACCATCTTACAGCTCGTGTAAATTTAATGCACAATACAGATGAAGAAACCTGTCAAATAAAGCCATACTCGTCGCTCTGTAATCACATAGATCAGCTCGGGTCAAAAGTTTAGCAAGTTTAATAGCATTTGAGTCATTTAGTCGCTTTTTAATGAAGAAATAAAACTGGTTACATTTCACTCCAAATGGTGACATAATTCCTTTTCCTTTGTTCCAGTGCGGTTGTCAAGTTAGTGTGTGTGTGTCATTTGCGTGTAAGATAGAGGAAGTTCAGGGGTATGTTTGCCACTCTCTGTGTGGGCGGAGCTCTCCCCTGCCATTTGTCCAAAATTCTGCTTTTAATAACAGAACAAAAGAAGAACTAAAAATGCATATGTTTAAAAATGCACCCCCCTCACGCCCCATGCCGTGGTTTGGTAATTTTATATGTGCTGTGGCTTTGGCTCCAGACAAAAAGAGTGAAGCAAAAGAAAGAGGGACGGCACACACAGATTTTAATGTTCAATTTTATATATTTATTCACTTTTATTTTCTTATTATTGCAATTTTCTGCCGGGCCTCAAATGGGTTTGAGAAGGTTACAGAAAGAGCTGTAAACCTGAACAGAGACGTCTGAACTTATACAATTACACTTTATTTTAATAGTATAAAACATTCAGGTGTTCAGCTTGTTTACCTCTTAGCTGGGGAAGCAACTACCCAGCTAACAATTTTAGGTTGTAAAAACGTTTCCATTAAGTAACAAAAACATTCAGTTGTTATTTTGAAAGTTCTAGGAATGTTCAAAATTTTAGATGTTTTATTACATTACTGCTTGGTTATGAGAATGTTATTCAAACATTTTTTAAATTCTGTAACATTTTTAAAACATTGCACTAACAACTTAAGAACAACGTTTTTGATATATGATATATAACGATAAAAAATTATATACTAACATTACTGTAAGAATATTTCTGATAACTTTCAGAGAGCTTTTAACAGAACATTTGAGAATGTTTCCTGTTAGCTGGGTAGATGACCCTTAGTCTTGTTGGGAGCCCTAACGTTGGGCTGTGTTGAAGTAATAACCTTAAAGGAACAGTTCATCCAAACAATGAAAAGTCTGTCATGGTTTACTCACCCTCAGGTCGTTTCTGCATGATGTTCTCTTCTGTGGAACGCTGTAGATCAGGGATCTCCAATCCTGATCTCCAATGTTCCTGGAGGTCCACAAACAGACCTGCAGAGTTTATCTCAAGCCTACTCCAACGCACCTGCCTGGAAGTTTCAAGCAATTCCAAAGACCTTGATTAGCTGCTTCAGGTGC
The DNA here is from genome assembly GCA_036877525.1 of Chromobotia macracanthus. NCBI lineage: Eukaryota > Metazoa > Chordata > Actinopteri > Cypriniformes > Botiidae > Chromobotia > Chromobotia macracanthus. The sequence continues at coordinate 2,512,072 of JAZGTH010000062.1, forward strand.
GATTCATTAGGGTTGAGATAAACTCTGCAGGTCCTTGGCCCCTGTTGGAGACCTCTGCTATAGATCTTCAGAAGCATGTTCTGTACAGTGTTGACCTGTTAAGTTGCTTAAGAACAAAATAAAACCATAAAATACCACTTACAGTCTGTATGTAATGTGCTCTAAAGCCGTCTGATAAGTGTCATTATTTCCTGAAAACAGATTCTATGCACAACATGTTCATGTATGATGGTATAGACATCAGTCTTGTGTTGATGTGACAGTGTTGGGTTTCTCTTGTTGTGACAGTCAGTCAGAATGGAGTGGGTAAATTATAACAGAACTGTAAAATTACAGTAAACTGTTTCTTTAAGATTTGAGATTACAGTGTGTGTGAATCTCAGCGTCAGACTTCAGAATCTGTTGTCATATTGTTTGTGAAAGCTGTCCTGCACTGTTAATATTTTATTATGTGTATGATCTTCAATGTGATGTGAGCTGTGATTTCTTTGTAGAATGTTTCCTCTGTTATCTAAACACAATGTAGGCATCGGAATCTCATATAATCATCTAGCATTTCTCAAGCGTATGTTCATAACAGCACTTACTGTACAGTAACTAATGTAACTTGCTTTTTCTCCTTCAGATTCGGTATTTTGGAATAAAAAACAGAAAAGTTTGAAAATCTGTGTGGAAAGATCTCATAGTGTTCCTGTAGCCGTACTGTACTCAAAATGAAACGATTCTGAGCTGCGTCAGTGGAAAAGGCGGGTTTACACACATTAATACTGGTAAATTAGTGGTCGAAACTAGCAGTTTAAGTATAAACCAAGAATAACTTGAATAACGTCCTTCTAAGATTTATTGTTTAAGTTTAGTTTTGCTCTGATTTCGTCAGAGACTCATTTGCATAATCGTAATTTACACACAAATGTGAAGCGTAGTGTCTGAGACTGGTAATCGGAGGGGAGGGCGGGAATCTGCAGATTTGAGTCAGCAGTATAACGGGATGCCCCCTGCATACTACAGTCACACCCTACACTCCACACTGCAGGCAGTGAATGTCATTAGAGAGACACTTCAAAGAAATGATTATAATTTCACTGAACAACTTCAGTCGTGCAGCTTCTGTCAGATTTACACTCCATCTGAGCTGTTAGAATAACTGAGAATGTATAAACATCACCTCATTCTTCTCATTTTGGTGACAAATATTAATATCATAAAAAATAAATATTAATTTATGGAGATATGGATATTTAAACTGTGTTTTAGAGCATGACATTTAAATACACTGGCTCCTTGCAAGACAATTCAACATGCTTTGTCTTTATGAAGAGTATAATTAAATGAGAAACGGTAGCTGCTGTATTGTCCAAAATATGTACAACTTTATTACAAAGGTTATGTATTAACATTTCAACAAAGCTTAGAAATTTATATAAAAATAACACTGATGAAAATGCTGCACAGTACTCAAGTGTGAAAGCGTTTTGGCCTAATTTCCAAGTTTACAGGTCAACAGAGAGAATTAAAAGTAGATTTAAAGTAGAAAAGCAGAGTATATGTATATATATACGTTATGAGCACCAGGTCTCTGTTTTTCTGATAATGAAACTCTTGCATATTTAAACACATTTGCATCATCTGCCCAAATTCTTTCTGCCTCAAAATGACCTTTAATAGATTGAGGGTACATAAAAAACACACATTATTTGGTGTATCGAAATATGCGCGCAAATATATGTCCTGCATTTCTCTGCCTCATTCCACCCTGAGTGCATAAAAAACTTGTGCTAAAAAAAAGTGAAACTGGAATTTGAGGTTTCAGTGTCTGTCATTATCTTTCAATTTTCCAGTTCGGAGATGTCAAATCACTGTTTAATCTTTGTGCCGAGTTATAGTCAGTTTGAGATAATTATGACATAGAAACCATTAAAGAGAGCGTATGATAGAAGCTATTAACTAACCCTCGACTGCTCCAGAAACACAAATACTTCTTAAAAACTGTTTTTAAATATTTGTTTATTATAGCACAATATCAAAAGGAAAGAAGTTTTTATATTTTGCTTAATAAAATAAAGTCTAATGAAGGAGCATTGGGATGTATTGCACTGTGCTTTTATCATTTTTAATGGCTATATTTATTAGGGTCTCATTACTGCAAACAGCATGATCTTATGGTTTTTGTTATCATTATCATAATATTTAAAAATGACAGTAATGGAAAATGTTTGGGAGGGGTGCAAAACATTTTAATAGTTCTAAATCAGTTCTAAATCAAATATAATTTCTTCAATTTTCCTTTGATATTGTGCTGAAATACGACACATCCTCATATGTTTCGTTAGATTAGCCTAATTCTCATTACCTGTGAATATTACTTTATTTATTCCTATTTTCCATATTTATTTACTTATTTATTCACTAAAATGAGTTGCAAGCGCTTTTAATTGTCTCTGATTAATCCCAACCGCTCCAGAACGTCTGCAACTCTGTGATGAATTATAAAGTCTTTGGAGAAATTAATGTTTATGTATTTGTGGGTTTGTCCTCAAAACACTTGAATGTCTTTGTTCACAGTCACATTATATTTGGTTTTTTAGACGCGAGGCACACGAGGTTGTTTTGAATACTAAAGAAGAAGTCCCAGAGTGTCAGTAAAACATGTGTAGATGCTGTACAGTGGAAGAATGTACGCTTTTCACATCTTTGGTAAACACTTTTGAGCATTTCCCTCTCTGCTATAAAACCACAACAGTGAATGTCCAGCAGCCTCCGTTCTGACAGAATCTCCCCGCTCAGATTCTCCACAGGGATTTCAAAAACCTTCAGTAAACCATAAACCAAAGCAACCAGCTCTGAGATGAATCACAGCACTACACCCAGCTAACAATTTTAAGTTGTAAGAACGTTGCTAACATTTCCTTTAAGTGACAAGAATGTTATTGTTAATGTTATTTTGTAAATGTTATTTTGAAAGTTGTATTCATGTTATTGCTCGCTTATAAAAACAGTATTTAAATGTTTTTATAATTGAAACGTTCTTCTAACTTTGCTGCAAGATTGTTTTTTGATAACTTTAAGGCAATTTTTAGGAAATGATAACCAACATTCTAACAACGTTCCCTGGGAGCTGGGTAAAATATTGAGATGAAGCAGAAACCTATCCCAGAATGCACTGCGAATGACGCAGTTGACTCAAAAACAATATAAAACTGTTGACCTCTGATTGGTGGAATTGGAGTTGTGGAGCTCTTTGGTGGGAATTCAGCTATTTGACTAAAAGCAAATACCATCATTAAACAACCTCAGAGCTCATTATCCCCTTCGAAAGGTTTGTTACTGTTAAAACTGGATTTTTACATCTTCAAATCAAGCTGTGTTATCTCATTCCATCTCTGTTCTCATGTCCTCCTTCTGTTCTGTTGTCCCTGGGTTCTCCTGCTGGTTCTCCTCTGGTTCTCCTGCTCTCTCCTCTGAGGAGCTTCCTGTGGTTCCTGCACTTCCTGTCATCATGCCTCTATCATGGGCATGGTTACTGAGAAAGTTCTCCTCCTCATCATCATCTTCCTCCACTGGTACCTCCTCCAAACTGGAGTCACTGAGATAAGTTCCACTGTCCTCTAGGTTGGAGGTGGTCACTTCTGGCCCAGTGTTGGGCTCCATGACGGGGCTCAGTGCTGCATCTTCTCCGGCTGCGTCTGGGTCGCCATCTCGGCTGCAGAAGGCATAACGGTGATTCATGTGTTGTGAGTACGAGCCTGAGTGAGAGAAACGCTTCCCGCATTTGTCGCACTGATAGGGTTTTTCTCCAGAGTGCAGGCGGCTGTGCTCAATCAAATGATGCTTGTGTTTGAAGGCCTTCTTACAGATCTGACACTCATGAGGTCTCTTCCCTAGACAGACAAAAATAGTTAGTTACCATCTGTGTGTACCCAGCTAACAATTTTAGGTTGCAAGAACGTTTCCCTTATGTTTTCATTAAGGAACAATAATGTTTAAAGTGTTAGAACATCCAGTTTTTTGGATGTTGTATTAATGTGCTTGCTTGGTTATAAGCTTGTTCGACCATTGTCGAACATTGTTTTAATTCTGTAACATTTTAAAAACGGTCCACTTACATTTTAGAATAACATTCGGGAGATGATATATAATGTTAAAAAAGCGGTCTACTAACATTACTGCAAGATAGTTTTTGATAACTTTTAGGGAACTTGTAGAGAATGTTCTGAGAATGTTACCCGTTAGCTGGCAATGTCACGTTCCTGTAGTTCTGTTTAACAATAAATGCTGTTCACAATCTGTTTTACATTTCCAAGCATCGTCAGGATATTCAACAAGGAAAAATGTAGGGCAGGGAATGGAGGAAGTTTGGTAAAAGATTACAAAGGAAAGCATATTTTATCTTAAAAAAATGTCACTGATGAATCAAATTAGAAAAGTGTGTATAGACTAATATTTAATTTCACGTGAGCTTGACGTACGTTAGCAGTTGCCGTTGGAAACAGCCGGGTCATGTACCTGTGTGCTCGTATTTGTGTCGCAGCAGAGAGCTGCTCTTCTGGAAGGTTTTGTCACAGATGTCGCAGGCGTACAACCCTTCCTCTGTCTTTTTCAGTCTTTTCCTCCCCGGGACAATCTCTCCATCTATCCCTTCCTCCATCAGGGACAGATACTCCAGACCTCCGCGAGTCATCGCCTCATTCTGCACAGAGGAGACGAAGAGACACTTACAGTTATTAACAGGTGTGCGGCTACAGGATTTCCACCAAAGCTCAGTGCATTCAGCAGAACATGAATAATTTTGTAGAAGTGTTGAAATGTGAAATTTGGATGATGTTTTTGGCTAACAATTAACAACTGCCTTATAATTAATTTCCACAAGTAGGTTAGCATATCACAAGAAAATATTTATGTCAATCTGTGAATATGTAACTCTACGTATAATAGTTTCAATAGGCTTATGACTACTACAGCTAACAATTTTAGATTGTAGGAACGTTTCCTAGCATTTCCATTAAGTAACAAACACATCAAAATGTATGTTTTCTTAGGCGTTTTATTAACGTTATTGAAGAATTTTTCAGTTTCGTAATGTTTTTAAAGTGTTCCACTAACAATCTAAGACTTTTATGCTAGCAGCATTACTCCAAGAACCTTTTTTGATTACTTTGGGAGAGCTTTTAGAAAACATTAGCCAACATTCTGAGAGCGTTCCCTGTTAGCTGGGTAGTTACTTAGTCTAATCAGCTATGACTAATCACTGCGGCCAATCAGGCCCCATAAACGCTCTGAACTCTCAGGGACTCATGTTGGTTTGTGTATCCAGTCATATATGACATTATTTATGGTGTCCATAATGAAACTGTGTCATGAGTGTGATGATGTGACATTGAGTCAGTGTGCTCAGGTGTGTGGAAACGGACACAGTCTTCTGCCCTCTGACATTTTCATGTGTGGGAGGGTAATTTCCCTCCATTTGTTTACGGCTCAACCAGAGGAAACAAATTCATCAAAAACTGCTACCTCAGAGGAGACGAGTGCTCTTGGATCCTGCCCCACGTCTGCTGTTGCAATATGTAGTGCTCTCGAAATAGGTGGGTATATGTGTTTACTAAGTATATACTTCATATTCTTCTTTTGTGACTAAGAGCGTAAAATCAGTCTTTCTCATTCTGATCAAATTGAATTTAATTCCTGAGTACCAAGTATTAGAACAGTAAAAAAAGCTGATTTTATACACACAAACACACACACACACACACACAAATATATATATATATATATATATATATATATATATATATATATGTATTATCAGATTTTCACAACACATTTATCACAGCCAAAAGAAGAAGAAGAAGAGACGATATTAACAATATGATTGTGCTATGTGTTTAAATAACGCTGACTGTCAAATAATCGTCAGTTTTGTTTGTTTTGTGTTTTCTCTTTTTGGGCAAATTAATCACTCAAAATACAAGTGTAAGGAGGCAGAGAGAGTTTATAACCATTGTGGCTCTTAAGGCAAAATGTTAAACAGGAGCAATAGCACAATATTATCCCAATTTTATCATATGTCTAGCGCTAACACGGTATCAATATCAAAATCACGGTTATAATTTGTTATAGAAGTGTTAAATAATTGGATTACACAGTATATGTGTGTTTAAATGTTCTCTTACCATCATAGAGTGTCTTTCATGTTGTATCCGCTTCAGCCAGGATTCTGACTCTGCCTCCAGCATGTACGTCACTGGAGAGAGGAACCCTGGGCTGGGAGCTGGAGGCGTGAGAGGAAGTGATGTCAGACCATTGTGTCCCATTCCCGCCAGACTGCCTGGAATGATGTGGTTGAAGAGGGGGTAGCTGCTAAACATTGTGGTCCCAAATAGAGGTGATGCTGCATAAGTCCCTCCCACCTGCTGCTGAGTGGGTGAGGTCAGCCTCTTGAGCATATTCTCATTGTCACGTCTTTCTCTGTGTGGTGAGAAACCGTTACAAGTTTGATCTCTGGGCTCCTTTGGCACACCAGATGTGGAATGTGATTTTGGGATGGAGAGATCCAAAGGTTCACTCTGAACTCCTCCCGAACCTGGCGCCAGCATCCGATGGCTCTTTTGACGCGGCGATGTGGAATTGCTGAACAGATCCAGGCTGGGAGTAGAGCTGAACTTTGAGGAGACTGTGTGCTGGCGTTCAGATAACGTGGGTGATGCTGGTTCAGCTGAATTTGGTTTTCTATCTTCATTTGGCCAGGGTTTATGTGAGGAATTCTGGGATATTTGCACTGGCGTTGGTAGAGGCACTAGAATCTGTTGTGGAACAGAATGCCACGCCCTCTGGGGTGACGACAGGTCTCTGTAAGGCACTGTGTTGGTGGGTGACGTCCGGGTGTCATAAGGCAGGTTGGCAGGTCGGGAGAAGTTGAGGGGTGATTCAGCTTTGAGTCTGTGTGAATGCGGACTGCTCATGCCATCTTTGTTGCGACACTGATACTGTTCGTGATGCGTCAGCATAGGCTCATTGGGAAACAGCTGCGAACACCACCGACATGATATGGGAGCGATTGACCCCTCGCCTGTGTTCTGTCCCTCCTCTTCCACCTCCCTACGAAGCATTTCCTGCAACAGGTGTTCGAATTTGCTACGTGACTGCAGTAATGGCAGTAAAGTCGTGCCTTTAAACACCCCCGATCCCATCGCCAAATCTACTGCAGGGTCCCATGATCTGCACAGCTCTACCGCCTGCAAAACGGGCAAAGCAGAATCTTGACCTGCCGTGGCAAGTTGGTCTATGGGATACTGACCCAGGGGGCTGTACGGCGAGCCCTTTCCCCTGCTGCTGTTTCTACCTCCCAGCACAGGAGGTGACATTGGGGAGGGGAAGAGGTATGCAGGATGGGAGTGGCCATTAAAATGAGCTCCATTGCCTGTAGTGCCCCCACTGAGACACTTCTTACTGCTGAGGTGAGAACTGTACGAGCCCGAGTGACTGAAGCGCTTCTTGCAGTTGGAACATTCGTATGGCTTCTCACCTGCAGAAGAGACAAATAAATGTGAGTCTCAAAAGCACTAATTGTTGCGCATTTAAATGCAGGGTAAGCGATTTCCTCATATCTTTTCTTCTTATTTCAGGGTGACGTGTGAAAGGGGTTTCCTGTAGCACAGTTGGCAGAGCATTGCGTCAGCTGAGCAAAGGTTGTGTTTTTGATTCCCAGGGAACCGATGTACTGATAAAATGTATACTTTGAATGAACTATAAGTTGCTTTGGATAAAAGTGTCTGCCAAATACACAGAAAATATGAATGTTAACATGTAAAATATGACCTGGGCTGTGTTTCTCAAAAGCATTAAGGGTATAAGTTGATTGTAAAGACCACTGGTGTAGATTGGTGCTACAGTGTACCTAGGCTTACAATGTTTTTGACAGTTTCTTACCGCTATGAATGCGAAGATGTTCCTTCAGGTGGTGTTTATATTTAAAGGCTTTTCCACACTGATTACACTTAAATTTCCTGTTCTCCATCGCTGAATCAGACAAGGAATTCTGAAACATGAACACAAGTATAAACAGAGTTACTGAGTTTTGAGTGTTGTTCAGAGCTGTTCATGTTTTGTATGTGACAACACAGCTAACAATTTTAGGTTGTAAGAACATACCCTACCGTTTCCATTACATAACACAAGCATTAAAAGTGTTATTTTTAATGCTCTAGGAACGTTTAAAATATTTAATAATGTTCCACTAACAACTTAGTAATGTTGTTTTTGGTATATGATATATAACGTTAAAAGATTGTTATACTAATGTTACTGCAAGGACTTTGAGATAAATGTCAGAGAACGTTAGCCAACATTCTGAGAATGTTCCCATTCTGTAGCTGGGCTGTAGCTTGTGTCAGTTACCTTCTCCTGGTTGTGAAGTGTAAGGTGTCGCTCCATTTGTGTCCGGTATGGTGTGCTGTACCCGCAGAGGGGGCAAACATTGTCCCCTCCCTCTCTTTCCTGGCAGAACTTCATATGTTCCTTCAGAGATGCATCACGTCGGTACATTCGCTGACAATACGGGCATGTCTGAACCGGTGTCCGCGGAGCATCAGAGTTCAGGGGTACACCATCTGTCCAGAAAAGGTGATTTATTTATGCATATTATCTAATAAATAATTAACGTACATTAATTTAGAGTTTTTGAGGACTATAATTATACCTTTGCCCTCAGGTGACTCTTGTGTTTCTGGAGACCAGCAGACAGGTGACATGTTTCCATTAAGACCATCTGAATGATATGAATGGACTGATCCATTGGAGTGCTGATTGTGAGCTGGACTGAGCAGGCGAGAGACTTTCCTCAGCTGTACCATGGAGTCACAATCCGAGATGTTCTCCAACACACGAGAGTCAGTCTGACCTGAAGGAGAAGACAACAGAAATGAGCATCAACTCAGACTACAATAAATGTAAATTGTAAGTTCACTTACAATATGTGTAAATCTGGTTTGTGCAGTACATTATTGACATTCAAGAATCATTCAGAAACGTGTCTGTTATTGTGGATTTATGCACTAAATGATCAGATTAATCAATATGAAGGACAATTATATTCAGTTCTGGTACTGTAGCACTTATGAAAGTTCCTTGTTCTTCATACTAAAAAACAATTGAAAACCTGCATTTGTGTCGTACATCTGCATGAAAACAAACGCTAAATCAAGCATCAGTTTATGAGAGGCAGTTGAGTTCCACAGCTACAGATTATCCTGTGGTCATACGTCGTATTTAGATATGTGTGTGTGTGTGTGTGTGTGTGATTCTTGTTAAAGCCATAAAAGCTTTTGAGGGAAATATGAAAGATGCATTAACTTAAATCGTGACTGAAGAAAAAATTGTTCAAATGTTGCAGAAATTCTCCCTTGAAACCAATAAGACTAAAATACAAGCAGAGAGACGTGAGGTGGGCTGCCAGCACTGCGATGTGACTGGGATGTCTTCACAAATGTTTGCAGATGTTGGCATCATATTTCCAGCGTTCTCTCATGTGGCCGTGGAAGACTCCAGCTCTCACCGCTGTAAATACTCCGTTGCAGGCGAACTGTGCGAGCGTTTGATCTTCATCAAACAAAAGTGAAACAGTTCTGATTTCAGAAGAGGACAATAAGCCTGTTTGATGTGAGAAGCCATTTTGACATTAGAGTTGTGCTTGATGAGCGCAGCATTCCGTTTTGGAGAAGTCCTGCTGTTAACGCAGCGTTATCTGAACGTTACTGAAATGTTTCATTTCCGCCCGCTAATATCATCAGAACTCTCAGAGGGTGCTGGAAATTACTGAACTCTCAGAACTAGATCAAAGCCACAACTACAGTAATGATTAGAATTACGCTTAATGTAATCATAACCAAACGTATCATGTTGGCATTATTGCAGAAAGTGATTACGATAATATAGGAAGAAAATATAAATGTAGGGCGCCCATCTTTGGCACAGTTTTCATTTGTCCCAGATTAACTCTTTGAATAAGCTCATTCAGACCAGTCGAGCACTGCACTTTGTTAGCATTATCCTTAAAATAAAATTATAGTGGTTCTTTGTATCAGTTTGTCGAACAAAAAACGTCTTTTATGATAATTTTTACTTTTTTGTGGGCTCTATAAATGTAAAAGACTTCCAGGTATTCTACAGAAGTCAATGTTGACAATTCCAGACACAGTCCGGCAACTGGTGTGTTCTGACATTCTTAAGGTTTGAGATTCTTAAGGTTAGTGTCTTGATTTCTGGGCCTTAAAAAGGTTCATGAGATCAGTAAAACTTTATTTAATTGAAAGCTTTAATATAGACACTGAATTCATATTCCTTTAAAACATTTCTTCTCCACAAACATCTGCAATAATTTATCTTAACTCTAATCACTTCACATACAGAGATCTGTTTTTCTAGATAATTTCAGTCTTAGATCATTTTAGCCATTTTATACAAATGGCATCATTTTTAGGATAAAAATTTAGATGAATGTTTAAAAATCTCGTATTGACTCTGTGAAAGGGTTTAGCATTCAAAATGTCACGATTCAGGAAATGCAGATCTAGTTTTGACTGGTTCTTTCACAGTACAGTATGTTTCTCTTACCAAGAGGATACGTTCTGAAATATAAAAGTTTTAAAAATGTACCTCACAGTGATGCCATAGAAGAACCCTTTTTGGTTCCCTAAATAACTTTTCAGTCAAAGGTTCTTTAAGGAAACATTTCTTTCTTACCTTTTTAATAGTCTTTTTCACTACACAGAACCTTCTGTGCAACACAAAGGTTCTGGATGTTAAAGGTTCTTTACAGAAAAATGTTTTATCTATGGGATCGAATGTATAAATCTCCAGTTGCCTTCACAAAAGAAGCTGTGCTAATACGGACTTACCGAACATGCTGTGTTCTGTGTGTTCTGGGTCTTTGGCTGTGATATTGAGGGCTGTGGTTTCTGTGCTCCAGCTCTCATTTGGGGAACCGACACAAGCCACCGGACTGCTGACCTCTGGGCTCTCGCTGGCCGTGAGACTTATTTTATCCTGACCTTCTCTGTTGTCCAGAACCTCCATCCCCCAAACACTACCTTCATCTTCACCTTCAGAACCCAGACAGCGCTCAGTGTCACCTGAAAGCAGAGAGAAATGATCCCACTGTGTCTGATCCAGTCACAAAATAAAGCCGCTAACAAATGCAGGTTGTATGAACGTTAATGAAGCAATAAAAATGTTATTTTTAAAACTCTAGGAACGTTCACATTGGCCAGTTATTTAGACATTGTATTATAGTTGGTTATCAAATGTATATACATTATTCAAATGTTCTTATTTCTGTAACATTCCACTACTGAAAAATTACGTTTTTGATATATGAAATATATATAGCGTAAAAATTATCTACTAATGTTACAGCAAGAACATTTTTGGATAACTTCAAAAAATTAGAGAATGTTAGCCAATGTTCTGAGAATGTTCCCTGGTAGCTGGGTTATTGTTTATGTTGTCGCTAATGTACAGTGGTCCTGAAAAGCAGCTTTTTTTGCCTCAAAGTGACTAAATGTCTGAATAACTGAAAATGTATGAATGTTATTACAATAAATAATGTGAGTGGTATTTGTTTTACAGAAATACAGCACCACCACACTTTACAAGCAAACACTTAATTTAAAAAAAGGTTGTTATGTTTGAAATGATAAAAAGTAGATAGTCAAAGTAGTAGTCAAAAAGCCTTATGACACAGTGTTATGTTTTATGTTACTGTGCTGATCTACACGTGCAGTCACGCTGACAAAACACCTGTGTGAACTTAAGGAGATATTTCTGCAGCTACTTTACATTTTATTGCTTTACATTACTGTATTTAATTTCCAATAATAATATAAAAATTAATCATCTAAAATCATGTAAAATGATCTGACCACAACAGGCAAAGAGTCACACACATCAGCAAATTAATAAAAGATAAGACAGTTTTAACCCTAAAACTGTCTTATCAACTTGTCAAACTTGTCAATCATCGGGTTAAGATTATGATCATGTGAAGAAAAACAAGGTTCACATTAAATGGAAGAGATGATATACTATGACAAGAGAAATGCTGAGTACTAGTTTGTGTACAACAGGAATTTTAAACAAACCACTAAATATGAAATGTGTCATGCAAGCGAAAACATTAAAGTCTTTATGTAAATGATTCCCTTTTGCATGATATAAAAGAATTTCTCTTCATGCACACTTACACTCTTATAATCCCAGCTGTGTGTTTAATGTTTAAATTTTTTCAACCTAATTGCCCAAATCTTGTAAAAAGTCACAAATGTGCAACATGAAGTTGATTAAGCCGAGAACAGGCTGTGATTCGTATCAGCTGGCTTTTATAAAAGCATAAATATCTTTGAATAGGTTGGCAACTGTGGATTCACGGCATTATAATTCTCTCAAAAGGGATCTGGGTTGTGCAGTAATTTTGTGTGAAGGGCACATGGAAAAATAAAGGCCTGAAAGTTGTTAGAATGACATTTTTGTTTCAGCTGCGTTTGGACTGAGCAGTTTCACTGGACATGAAAATGTGCAGCTTCTTTCAGTTTTAAATCATTTTCGGCATGTGTGCACATGTATTCACCTGTTTTGTCAAAGCTGCAATCCTAACCTAGTGATTTATAATTTGAGCTGTCAGGTTTAATTTCTCAGAAAATATCAGTTTGGCTTCATTTGATTTTAACATACAAAGAAATATATGTAAAGCAACCTGTAATTGTAGGTTTTAAACAGAGATGGCGATAATGAGGCAAAAGTTACAGATTGCAGCTTTAAATATTTTTTATATATAGTGAGTGAAACTCATAAGGCCATCCACGCAGGGTATGCGTGGGGTCGAGAGTAAAGCGCTTTCACATTGTGAAACTTCACATTATTTGTCATACTTAAGAAATTCAGCGACACATTAACTAATAAATACAACAAGTACTTGCCCATTAATCACATATTTAACTAATCTAGAGTAACTCATTTCATGAGATCAGTGTTAAACCCATCAACTCTATGTACAGTCGTTCATTTTGAACATCAACATTAAATGGCATTCAAAGCCTATAAACACAATTAAACATTTATTAATCATAATCACAATATTCATAAAGGTGAAAATTCATTTTTTCAAGGAGAAATACATAGTTACTGAACAGCTACTGAAATATATAAACATACTGTTCTAAATTATTATTAAAATATTATGATTGGGTATTGTGGCATTGTTAATATCACAATTGCTTCTTAATGACATATCGCTTGTGTTTTTAATGACGCATCACTCGCTCATTTCTAAGTTTCTTTGGATAAAATCATCTCCTAAATTAATAAAAAATAAATGCAAAGGACCTACAGATAATATATTACAACTAAAATAATTGTTGGCACTCATGTGGAAGTGCTGTGAACTTACTTTTAAGAAGAACAAATATGAAACAAAAAGACAGAGTGTTTTGCACTTTGTGAGGGCAAATGTGTGAGAGAGTTTATTAGCTCCTCTAATCAGTTCATGGGTTGGTACAGCATGCAGGAAACTACAGTTTCAATTCGAGTGTAATGGAACAAACAATGCAGCAGTGACGCATGATGCAGAATGTGTGTGTGTGTGTGTGTGTGTGTGCAGACCCACTGCTGCTCATATATGAGTAATACACCTCTGCTAAAAGTAAAGGACACATAAACACGTGTTGTTCTCACTGGTTCACTGCACACACACACACACACACACACACCGTGACTGTGGCCTTTCCTGTTATGACTGTGCAGTACTGGGGAATTAAACCCATCACACACACACACACACACAAGTGCTTCATCTCTTATGGTTTTCAGTGTATTTATCTGCTCAGTACATTCATGCCTGTCATGGCTAATACACACCTGAATAAAAATTTCTAATGATCTTCAAAACCTTTTGATCTACAGGCTAAAATGCCTAAAATTAGTTCTGTGGATGAATATAAATTGTGCCCGTGAATTTTTCGAGAATACTAAAAGTGACAAATGAAATATAAAGTGCTCAAGCACATAGTTAGTGAGCAGAGCTGTAATCTAAATGCAACTTTGATGTCTGAGGAAGACTAAATATATTTCTTTATGTATTTTTGATCTCTACAGCATTCATATACTGTTTTATTTAAATATAATATGTGATCACAACAGATCTTTTTGTCTTAGACAGATAATCTGTTTTATTCGCCTGGGGCGCTGGGCTTTCCCTGCATTCACAGCTGGGGATAAGAACACAGGCAGAACTGGCCTGGTCCAGATTACGGACTGATGGGGAGTAATTTGCTTCAGCATTGAGTGACGGTTTGGCTGTATCCATCATGCAGAGACGACTCATATTATCTGTTTGGACTGAAGCACATTCCCCACTCAGCTTTTATTTCAGCCAGTAAATCTCTTGAGTGGCACAGCGGGCCGCAGTGTGTGTATGTGTGTGTGTATCAGTAAGTAAACCAGCTGAAGAAAAATCTTCTGACAGGTGAAGTCACGGAAATGATGCATTATTATACAAACGCTACATAATAATAATAAATTAAATACAGTTAATAATAATATATACAATAATAATGAGATATTTTTGACCTTTATGGTTTTCATTCTAATTATTTATGAAGCCCAAATATGAAGTCACGTGAAAAAAATAGTACTGATAAAATGTTATGACAAAAACACGAATAAAGCCTTATAAGGCTTTATGACAGTGAATGTCAGAGATTACGGGCTCTGACATCCTAAAAACATTTCTGTAACATGACAGAATGTTTACGCTGATCTCAGGACTGATGGAGAATAAAGTGTAACAACACACATGCACAAAAGTGTGTTCATTAAATTCTCACGGTTAGCTGACACTAAAAAAATGAGAAAACTGCTCAATCTATGAATCATAACACACATGTTGTGTTTCTTTTAAAGAGCATGTGGTTACAGTGGGCTACATCAATCAAACGAACAACAGAAAAAGCAGCTCTGTTTGGTCATGGTAGATGGAGGTGTTTCAAAAACGTCCTTACCGGCCAACACAGAATCCACTGTGACACACAATCTATTATTCACTCTTAAATTTTACTGGAGCCAAACTCCAGTAAAATGCTGGTGTACAGCTTAAATCAACATAAATCATAAGAATGCAACAGCATCAGTCAAAAAGAAAAAAATCGATGTGAAGTTTGAAAGGCAGAGTGCCACATGTAAAAAGGAAGCAACCCAGTCAAAACGCGACATGATTTTAAACTACCCAAGTTAACTTCATGCCAGAAATCATCCTCCTTACCAGCAGCACACACTGCTAGTTTAAAAGGTCAGGTTTCAAAAACCCGCAAATAATATATATGTGAGCAACTAGATCAAGCCACAGAGTGACTCCTCACAGACGCAAATAGCAAAGGTCACATCAGACAGAAAAGTCACATCAGACAGAAAACAGCAAAACCACTTTTCATTTTAACTTTGATGAGCTCACCCGTATTTGAGATCCGTACTTAAGACGTTGATATTATCCTTCCTACGAACATCCAACAATTCGAATGTGTTGAAAGTTAGACAACACGTAGCGAATTATCTGACTCGGCTATTTTCACACTCTGACAATGACTCACACACACACCACATCAGAAGTACAACACCTCCTACGGTTCTGTGATATCTCACAGACACACACACAACACACAACAGACACGTCACATGCACGCTCGCACACCAGCGCTTAGAAGAACCTGCACTGCATGTATTGTATACAGGAAAACAGGGGTGCACAGTGGACAAAAATGCCAAACCCACGATTCTTATCAGAGTTACGGTTTGCATCATGTAAGACCATAGTAAACATCCCCCGCGTGGTGTACATCACTCATTCAGAGGGTCAGTCATTTCAAATATTTTGATAACAACCTGCTCTGCTCAGCTGAACATGGTTGCCCAACACTATCTGATGAGCATTTTGTACTTTCTGTCTGTTTCATTAATAATGTTATCAAATAGTGTTGTCACTTGCAGTTCGCTCTTTTTAGATCTCAGGACACTTCATGATGACCTTAGTTACCATTAAGTGTCTAAAAACTAACTTCATGTCTTTGTGTCAGATGGTTTACATCCAGATTTAGGCACTTAGCAGATACTTTCATCCGAAGCAGTAGCTAGTAAAGCATTGTGTTAGCAGTGCAAAGGTTGTGGGTTCGATTCCCAGGGAACACATGTACTAATAAATTGTATAGCTTGAACATGCTGTAAGTTGCTTTGGATAAAAGCATCTGCCAAAAAGAAAAAAAATGTAAAAGTGAGGAAACTGTAAGTGTATCTATATAAGTGATTCATCCACATTATGTTAATTCAATTGTTGATGTACATTAAAAATGAACAAAGATATAAAGTTGATCTTGGGGGAATGTTATGTGTGAGTGTATATCAATTTCTGGCTGTTGATTGCAGGCTTCTTTCATTAATGTAACAGAAGACACGTGTGAGATTCTCAGCATCTGAGAAGCAGAACCACTATTTACCACTGAGGAAAGAAAAAAGAGCATAAAGCAGTCTTAAAATGGTGCTTCACAATGCCATAGAAAAACCATTTTTGGCTGTATGGTTCCATAAAGAACCTTTAACATCTGCAGAACCTTTCCGTTTCACCAAAAACTCACAAAAAGGTCCTTTGACTATTAAAATGGTAATGTTTTTTGAGGCAACGCTGTGAAGAACCTTTATATTAGTAGTGCAATCTCAGAGATTCTAAGCAATGTATTTCCTGCAAATTTTCAGAAGAACATCAGATGATCAAATCTGTACAAATACACTCGTACTGTATGTCAACGCTTGACTTTTCTGTCTGATTTTATTTCAGTGAGGAATTTTAAGAAAAACAACTAAGACATTTTACATAAACAAAAAATTAATGAGAACCCTGTGAACTATAAAAAAGCAACAGAGCAAATTTACTCTACTGAACTAGAGCAAACAGACACACATTTATGAAGCACCAGAGACTGGCCTGCAGTCCCTCACATTCAGTGACATCAGTTTATCAATCCCCTAAAGAACTGATAAAACAAGTCTGTCATCAATTTGGGCATTTGTGGGTTACGCTCGCATTTTTTACTGCAGTTAAAAGTGACTGCATCATGATTATATTATGATATTATCAACGGATTTAATTTCTTTTTAAAACTTCCTAACTTAGTGACATTCAGCCAGTCCATACTGCTGCTATCTTTATGCCAGAAAAGTGTGCTGCAACAGAAGTGTTATAGAAACCTGCCGATAACAGATCCACGCAGTGTCTGTGTAATATCGTATGTTGTCATGCAGTACCGCATTGAGCTGTGTAAATGTTTTGGTATCGTGCCATTAGCCAGATTTGAGCACAGGGAATTTCCATAGGCTCTTCGTACTTCTGTTGTCTGAATATCTCACACTATCTGAGTTAAGGGTCTTGCATCTTTCCCTTTTCTACTTTTCACACACACACACACACACATGTATATGCAAACACTTTCCTTGCAACACGTTTTTTTGTTTGGTAAATCCCAGCTAACAATTTTAGGCTGTAAAAAGGTTTGCCCTAACGTTTCCATTAAGTTACAAAAACACTAAAAATGTTATTTTAAAGGTTCTAGTAACATTCAAAACGCCCAGTTTTTTAGTCATTGGATTAACGTTATTGCTTAGTTATAAAAAGGTTAATTAAACAGGTTTTAAATATGTTACATTTCTCAAATGTTCCACTAAGAACATTTCCGATGATGATAATGTTTAAAAAATGCTCTACTTATGTTAATGCAAGGCATTTTTGATATCTTTGAGAGAACTTTTAGGAACGTTAGCCAACATTCTGAGAATGTTCCCTGTTAGCTGGGATATACTGAAAACGCTCTTTCATGTTTATGCAAACACTTTCCTTACAGCAATTTTTTGTTTGTTTGTTAAATGACACCTCTGTTGTCTGTGTTCCTCTGTGCTTGGCTTGCCCGTGTAGTTCCCATCTCATTTACTGTAAACGGTGATATATCTGAATCAAAGGGGCCAACCCTGAAGGAACGAGTTTTGCATTCTGTGCAGTATGTGCAGTGGTGCAGTCATCACAGTGGTGCAGCTGCATCTAAAGCAGCATTGACAGCGGTAGATCAACACTAAAGATGCACTTTACTGTACGTTACTGTAACTGATGGCTTGTGAGAAGATGGTAAAATACAGTAGGTCAGTTAGCACACATAAATTTAATGACAAATTATGATTAAAATATGCACAGATTTTTAGATGTTTTAAGCTTGGTAATATACTGTGATTACTCAGCAATAACGTTAATACTATGTTTAAGAAAACGGATGTTTTGAACATTGGGAGAACATTCAAAGTAATATTTGTAACATTTTTGTAAATTAATGGAAACGATTTGAAAAATTAGTTCTTACGATTTGAAATTGTTAGCTGAGTCAACATCAAAAGTTCAAAAAGAAATGACGATTAAAGATCACAGAGGACAAATGCAGGACAAATGATCAAGGAAATGTAACTAAACTACAAATATTTATTGCTCAGATTGTCTTTTTACAACTGAGGCGTTACATTATATGTTTCATTTAAAATCATTTTAAAATCATTTTTCAAATACAACTAGACAAATTGCTGACATGCAGTAAAGGTATAGAGCAATAAATAAAGAATTTGATTTTTAAAAATAGAATGAGAAATGCTTGAGTTCACATTGAAATCTTTTGTTTGCCGACTAGGGTACCTTGGCACATCTGAGCACACTCTGAGACATTGCTGAGCCACATTCAAACCGAGAAGCACAGGATTTACCTAAAACATCTAATTTGCTCTCTATTTAATTTCAATGCTGTCTCCAATAAATAATTGAGATATTATAGAGATCACATGTTTGATTTTTCTATTTTATGAGACAGTTATTAACATTCCAAAACCAGGGACAAATCAAACGGCACTCATCTAAAACATGAAACCCTTCTGCAAATAAACGTTTAGGCACTGCATATCTGTGTGTACAAATGTGTCCACACAGCTGTGTAGCATGTGTGTGTGTGCAAGAATGCAGGGGTGATCACACACAGATCTCAATCAGATCAATCCCTTTTCATGATTTGTCTTGTCTCCAATATGTCTCGCTCTTTCTCTTGCACCGCACTATAAATACCTTCGCTTTCCCCCAAATTTGTTTTCCTTCTGTTTTTTTTGTCTCCCCACTCAAAAAAATGTTTGCTGCATCTGATGTGGCTCTGGATTTTGTACATTTGTGCAGACCGCACAATAGCGGTTGGTGAGTATTAAAACATTCTCAGGGGCCAGCACAACAGAAGAAACAGTTTTAATAGGGGTGGGGGCTAAATAAAGCTTCTCTTTTAGCTTAAACACTGTATAATGAGAAAGTTGGTTTGTTGTACATCAGTTGTAACATTTTGCTGTGATCGCAGAGAAATTAGCTTTGGGGTTTCACAAATATGTCTGCTATCTGCGGCGAGAGTCTTCGGAGCCCTTTACCAACTCAAATGGCATTTCTGCCTCAGTCATTAAAGAATCCACAACCTCACAGCTTGTATTGTTTAATGCATGTTTAATGCGAGGGTGCCCGACCTCGGAGCTCAAACCACTTTCGCGCTGTGAAAACATGAAACTGGCTGATTTGATGTTGGCAGGGTAGATTTGCTGTGTTGCTCTTTTACAGCATTTCTCAGGAATGGAACGCCACCTTGTGGATAAGTTTGGTAATGCAAGCGTTCCCATCTAAAAAGTGTTATTTATGTGTCTCTATTAAGCAAAAATCCCTATCTCAGTCTTTTTATTAAACAAATGTTTTACTTGCTGCCCTACTGGATACTTTTAATAAAACTAAACACTCATTTATTTATTTATGACATACATATTATAGACTCTAGATAACTACATAATGATGCCTCTCTGTGTTTGTGCTTATGCAGATTTCAGCTGTCTGACACAACCTTTGGGGACACATCCAAAAGTAACAATTCATTAATATAAAAATGCATAAAAATAATTTTTGGGGTTTGGCTAGGATTGACTGTGGTTATTATAATTTGATATAAAATGAACCTTTATATATATAAAAAACCCTATGGAATGACTTTATGTAGTTTATAAAGAACACACACACACACACATACACACACACATACACACAAGTTCATATTTATTTGCGCCTTTGATTTGAATTCTATAAAGTTAATGGGAATCTAAAAGTAAAGCTTTAAAAAATCTCTAATTAAAGACACTAAAAGTACTGAGACTTACTGACTAACCTTGTCAGTAACATTGTGTAGTGTGTGTGTGTGTGTGTGTGTGTGAGATTGCAGATGCTCTCGCCAAAAAGAAAGAAAGAAAATTGGAAAAAGAACTAAATAAAATGAAATTGAGTGGGTTGGAAAAATGGGAAGCTTAAAAAGGAAAACTGAGAGTTTAAGAGTCTCTTTGATGTGAATCACTGGAGAACTGTGTGTGTGTGTGTGAGTGTGTGTGTAAGTACTGTAAGTTAAAGCAGAAGGTTCGTGGGCTGTGTGTGTGTTTGATGTGTGTGTGATGTGGTTTCGGGGGGAAGGGAACCGTGTGTGGCGTCAGTGCGACCGGCACTTCGGGGAGGGCGGCACAGAGCTCAGGAACCCTTTTTCCTCCAATCACATCCCTCGTGTATACAATCGTATACATGCGTATGTGTCGATCGGTTAACATGGACATTTACATGTCAGTGATTTATTTCTGTACATATACCTTGATTAAGCTTGTCACTATATTTATTACGTATACACACGCACACATATGTATGTACATATGTGCATATATATATATATATATATATGCACATATATAGTAGTTTATATATATATAAACTACTAGAATTATCATCTAATAAGAAGACAAATACAAGCTTAAAGGGTTAATTGTGGTTGTGTGTGTGTGTAGACACGTGTTGATTTGTACCTGTTGACTACAGGTACTGATCTAAGGAGGTTACAGGAATTCTTTGCTCAAGGTCTTTGTGCTGATGTCAATCATCCATTAAATTTTTCATCTCTTCCCCCTCACACACCTTTCATCATTCACAGGTCGCTTTTCACCATGCAATTCATTCCCAATAGATCAATACATCCATGTTATGGTAATTCTTTGCTGAACATATACTTTACTTTTAAACTATAAGAAGCTTTAATTTATACAAAAAAAATTGTGAAAATTGTCATTATTTTACCAAATAGGTCAGTGGGACATATTCTAGGAATGTTCAAAACCATTTTTTAGACATTCTGTTAGCGTTATTGCTTGATTATAAGAACGTTAATCAAACTTTTTTGATGTTTTTAAAACGTTCCAACTTAAGAATAATGCTTTTGATATATGATATATAACATTCTAAAACTGTTCTACTAACGTTGCTGCAAGAATGCTTTTAAATTTAAATTAACTTTGGGAGAACTTTTAGAGAATGTTAGCCAATGTTCTGAGAGCGTTCCATGTTAGCTGGGTTCACACCTGATTACCAGCACAGCATGATATCTTATATAATGCCCTTTCCTTAATTAAATCAAGATTTAATAACATGCATATCTTTCTTTAAAAAGTCAACAGAAATCAGCATTTACAAGCCATTTAACAATAATAATGTTTAATGATGTATTTCTGAAACAGGATGTTTATGAAATGGAAGATTTAAGATTTGATTAGATGGTGAAGAGCAGCCGTTCTGTAACAGAATCTAAGTTTATTGTGAATTGTGGAGGATTACAGCACATTTAAACACATTTGAGGAGGTTTATGACCAGGATGGGAAGGCTAAAGGTCAAGATCATCTTTCAGAGCATCTCCTGAACAAGTATCAAATGCCAACTCACCTTTATCACTGTTATTTGACATTATTGAAATGATTATAAACTGGTTTTTAGTTGCCACATTATCTTCAGCAGTAGTTTAAAACAATGACTAAATAGCTATTTAACTCTAAGTTAACATCACTAAATGCTCACACAGGCTTAACAACATCAGCTTAGAAAGATGTCTGATGATCAATCAAGCACAATAAAATGTGTTAGGAATGTTAATTATGATTTCATATTTAATATTAAAATATTGAATAGATGTGATAAGAAAATAAGTAGTCATTTCAAGTTTTTTTCAAGTATACAAACAGTATAACCATATAAAAGTGTACTATCAATAAAACAACGGAACCTTCTACTAAAGATTAGAAATCTTGACCACTGTGTGTGTGAGGGTGTGTAAATTGAGCATAGCAACTCGCTACCACAAGACTCAAAGAGGCAAACAGACTTCACTCAGTAAAGATACACTGTTTACTGCCCCGTCAGTCCCTCACAACACATTCTGCTCAAACAAAACTCCTAACTGGTGTTTGTGTGTGTTTATTGTGGTGGAAGTGTGTGTGGATGTTTAGGTGTGTATTCAAATGGTTTCTGTACCCTCTCAGAAAAACAAATATCAACTCATCAAATACGTCAGTTGGGTGAACATCGGCCCTCCACCCTGTGAAGCGTTCCAGGTCTGTCCTCAAACACACCGTAAAAAAGCTGTAAACCTATATGTGGCATTACCGTGACTAAACTCCACTTGACAAAATTTGTCATCCACTCACACATCCCTTCTTTTCAAACACATACACAGAGGAAAATGTTATTTACAGTTTTCCCAGCTAACAGGGAATGTTCTCAGAACATTAACTAAGGTTCTCTCAAAGTTATCTAAACCCGTTCCTGCAGTATTCTTAGTAGAACCTTTCTTTTAAGTTATATATATCATATATTTTAAAAATGTATTCGTAAGTAGTAAGCAGAACGTTTTAAAAAAGATACAGAATTTAAAAAATGTTTGAGTAATGTTCTTATAACCTAAAAATAATGTTAATACACCGTCTAAAAAACGGAACATTTTAAACGTTCCTAGAAGTTTCCAAATAACATTTTTATTACTTAATGGAAATGTTAGGGAAATGTTCTTTCAGCCTAAAATTCTTAGCTGGGTTGCTATTTAATAGCTCATAGAATGTTAAAAGTGCTTTTCTTTTAATTAAGTATCAATTTAGTCTTGAGAAATGTTTGAGTTCAAATTGAAATCTCTAAATTCTGATTGACTTTGGTTTCTTGGCAAATCTCAGAACAGTTTGAGACATTGTTGAGATCTCTTCTGAAAATCTAGAGAAAGTGCTGTCTGGGATACATAAATAAGACATTAACGAGTTCTTATTTGTGATTTACTTTTCAATGGGACCTAAAACTACAAAATGGCAAAAGCAAAGCAATTTAATGCTGGAGGACATTTTAAGTGTTTCTGTTTTTTATAAAGATGTTGGACTTAATAGGACCAAAAGTCCACATCTGACTCACACAAGCGGCCACACACAGACACGACCAGAGGAAACAGTCCTCTCACGCACACAGGTTCACACTTGCTTATCATTTATATCAGACACATTATTATTGCATCTGATAGTATACGAGACATCCATCTAACTCACTGCAACTCTCAGTCGTTGCATTTTTTTAAGACTACAACTACAACTGTAGTTGATTATCAATTTATATGCAGTCCAGCATTAGATACATTTGCTGGACTGCTTTACAATATTTACATGATTGTATTGTCATTCACATAAATAACTGAAGTATACTGAGTATACACAGAACAGAATTCAATATAAGAAGTGACATCTGTATTCAGCTGTAATGTGGACGCGGCCAAAGAGAAATGCTTTCAATTTTTTTGACTGTCCCTGCATTTAGTCAGATATATCACATTGGAACACACACATCCTCTAAAAAAGACATGTTTATGGTCTTCATTGTGTCTTTATTTCATTTCGTCTCCTCTTTCTCTCCTAGAATCCCTCTCTTCTGCCACGGCTGACGCCCAGCCCTCTCGTTCGGGGATCTCCACTAATAAACCATGGAGCCTGGACTCCTCGCTGTCTCGCTCACTCTCACCCTGTCTCTCTCTCTCCACTCAAATCTCTCTGATTTCTTGCCCAGTTCTCCTCTGTTGTCCAAAATGACAAGCAACTTTTTCTTAGTCTCTCTCTCTTTTTCTCTCCCTCTCTCTCTCTCTCTCCCCCTCCCTCTCGTTTTCTCATATTCTGCCCACTGTGACAAGACTATGCCAGAGTAACACACACACACTCGTCAGCAGACACACAGCTGGACCCCAGCTGCCTACAAAGGCTGGGGTTTGGAAATCAATGAAGGCGAATGAACAAAAAGGAAAAGAGTTTAAATAAATTGGCACTTCAAAAAAGAAAATGCGGAGAGGCAATCGTCAGAAAGAAATGAGCGCAAGCGAGCAGAGAGAGACAAGAGATGCGGAAATGAGCTGTAACAACGGCACTGTGTCTACACACACGGTCAAAGACCGATGCAATCGCAGATAACAGATGTGACGTTTCTGACTGAATGACGGTTCTTTCTTGTGTTTAAAAACTGTACTGTGAAATTATATATCATTCAATCTTAAACTTGGCTCGGGTCCTGACAAACAAATTCTTCGCAATAATGAAAACAAGCCATACGGCCACCACCCGGGATGGCGCATTTTGTAACGTAGCACGTCATTGCACCGAGTCGAAAAGACATTGCACTGCTGAAGATATTAATGCAATGAGCAACATCTGCGGTTTTCAGACTAATTCTGCAAACCGTGGATGTAGTTAAAGCTTCGACTGGTCAGATGAAAGAGTTCCTCTGACTTCCAGGGCCAGAGGCTGTGTCGATCATGAGTGACACCACCAAAACAAAAGACACACAATGCTCCTGCCCACATGCTTTGGAAACAATGCTGTCTATTCCATTGTCCTCTGTTGGCCAAATTATTTTAGCTCGTCTGGAGATTTCATACATACATGCTCACACACACGTGTGTGCACATATTGATAATCTTGTGTTGACACATAAGCCATGAAACAAACCATGAACGCGTCACATTCCTGAGAATCTCTGTGTTTGTGAGATGTGCACAATCATCTGTTCTACACATGCACACACACTTAAAACTGGGGATGGGCAATGTAAGACTGTGTAAGAGTGTATGTGTTATCTGCTAGGCTCTGTGCATCGTTGTTTAATTTTCGCCATGATTTTTTATGACTGTGTCAGTATATAGTGGACCAGAAATACCTGGAGATTTAAGTCACAATGTTAACACTTCAATGTCGTATTACATTAGATGACTAAACATCAAACCGTGATTCGTTTAACAAAAAAACCTTTACTAAAAAGACATTCGTAAGGTTTAAAATAATAAACAGCATTGTGACATTTGCTTAACACATGCTTGTTAAACATAAGTGGATCATATAAGTAGTTAATGTGCTGATCTACACGTGTGGTCACTCTGATAGAACACCTGTGTAAATTTATGAAGATCTGACTACATACATCCACTAAAAATCACCTTGATACCAGATTAAAAGTCATTTTAAAAATGCCCCAGAAAAGCTCTTTGAGCAGCATTTGAGCTTTGATATTTCATAATCTAATGCAATCACATTCACACACTTTAAGTGTGAAAAATGTTTTGGGGGCTATTATAACAAAGAACATGTGCAAGAACACACACACACACACACACACATATATATATATATATGTATGTTCATATAATATATATATATATATATGTGTATATATGTGTGTAGACACACGCTAGAACTGACATTTTACACCATGAAAACCACATGTCCATCACCAGCTTGTGGCTGTCTGGTGTTGTGTAGCGGAGTTATGGTATCTCACTTCAGCACATCAGGGTATTAGGAAAACTTTCTAGAGTACAAGACGAACACATTCAGTGTACATATGTGTTTGTGGATGTTAGGTGATGGGGTGGGTGATAGCCTTTAACACGTTAACTCTGAGGGAATCACACATAGGTGTGAGATTGACAAAAGTGACACCTTATACTGCATCCAAATGAGGAACCTCTCTGATCACACACATAAACACAAACTTGTCCCGCATGCTTAAGGTGTCAAAAGATAAAGTCTTAAATTGGTGTATCGTTTAGAAACACAATTGCTTAGATGGTTTTGAAAAGTACTTTCACACTTCATCTTTTCTAAACCACTTAATTACAGCTGAAACACGCAACAATCGCCGAATGATCGTGTCTCTTCTGAGCTTGTCTAGCACTTACAAGCAGAATATCCTCATGCAATCTAAATGCGCTGTGGATAGAATTTGGCTAAATAAACAGGCCTGGATTAGCGGTGTGAAACTGCAACAGAATCATATGTGATGTTTTGAGGAGTTCAAATCTAGGATGCAGAACTTTCTGAATGATTATAATGATTGAGCATTTAAAGTTATTAATTCATGTTAAATTCTATAAAGTATAAACACAATACAATTGACAAATGTATTTAATGCCTGTCGTATTGACAAAAATAAAAAATGAATGAATTAATAACTACATAAAGACGTATGTGGCTTACATAATAAGTGCCCAAATCTAATAGAAATGTTTGGTTTTGATTTGAAAATAAAAATATTTTTTGCTTTAATTCTACTGTGTAAGGCACCGATTATTGGTTAAAACAAGTGAATTACTATTGTAAAATGAACTTTGTTTAAAAATAGGGTAAAAGTCCAAAATGTTTAGAGTTTTTGCATTTGTGAATTTATTTATTTGAATAAATAAGTAAATCAATAAGAAAAACGACGCACTATTTCATTTCATTGATGGATTCAGATTGAAACTGTCTATCCATTAATATAAAACACACATTTGAAACATTGTAAAGGAACTGCAACAACTAATGCAGCTGAATTTAGTACAAACTCAATGAAAATATAACGCTGAGAGCTGCACAAAACACACCGCAGCTTCTCGTTCGCCGTTTACCAACACTTGAGCTCACACACACAGACAATGAACACAAATAAATAAATGTCCAATGCAACAGAGCAGCGATTTGTCATCTGTTTGCACTGAATGAACTTGTAACTCGCATTTTATGCATGTTTTTTCTGCGTTAACTGTTTAATCTGGCTGATCAGCCCTGTTTTGTTCATTTTGCTAAAAGTGCCAACTTGTACATTTGTAGTTTGTTCTTTGAAAACGATGCACATCGTGTTCGTGTCTTACGCAAATTCTTAATATCCGGCGGGAATGGACAAATGATCGCGGACTGCTTGCAAATTTGGTTTACCTTGATTTCGGCGTGGATTTGCCTGCTTTCTCCGTTTGCCTCGGCTCCTCTCTGCCATGTCTTCAAAGTAGTTGCCCTGGGACTGTGCGTGCGGATCGGTTTGATAAATGAGTGAAGTGACGCTCCGCATCGCCCGCTGCCTTCAGCGGGTCACTGCAGCGGAGACTCGAACCCGCGTCTCCAGCAGCAGCAGCTCTGGTGATGTCATCGTAGGCAGGTCCTGGACGCGACGCGTTAATCTCTGGACGTTTAGCCCGGGTGTCAGCCCCAAAGTGTGAAGAGTGTTGTCTGAAAAGACAAACAATGCAAGGAAGAGTATATTGAAAACCCCGTGAAAGAGTTTTATTTTGAGAAGCCTCTGCTCATGCATGCCCATATCGATATATTTAGTGTATATAGTGTGAATTCATGGCAGTGTTTATAATCTTTACCTTTTCACTGTCCTGCATTTATTATAAAAAATGTGGTGCATTGCATATTGCTATTGCATAATGATATATATATATATATATATGCAATAGCATATATATAAAATATATATATGCATACTATCTATATATGCATACTATTCATACTATCTATGTAAGCAAGCCATAAAGGAAACGTATATCAGCTGTGCCAGGGTCAGTAAAACAACTCTACCTCATGCATTTTATTCAGATCAAACCGTATGTCGTGTTATAAACCGGATTTCTTATTTTCTCGTTTTCCACAAACAACTGCTCGTACCAGAAACTAGTACAAACAAAGCTCACGTACAGACCACGTAACGCAAAGGATCACTATACCTGACATTATACATACATTATACATTACACATTATACATACATTATACATTACACATTATACATACATTATACATTACACATTATACATTATCGCTTGTTTAATTAAACCTTGTGTAAGAGAGAAGCGTTTTCTGAACGTATGCATACTCACCTGAGGAAAACCAAAGATGAAACGCCGCGCTCGCAGTATGGGTCACGGAACGACTCGCACCTGTTCCCGCACCCCCAAACAGCTCCCGTCCTCCCGTCGATCGCTGTAGGAAGTATTGTATTGTCACCTCCTTTGTGGGAGTAATTGAACGGTAATCTGTTTAGCAACTGAAGAAGGAGAAGACAAAGTCAAACGCACCGTTTTAGGACCCCTACCTTGGCTACCAGCGGTGCCGCGGAGCGCAGTGTCATGATAATGCCCGCGAATGCTTCCTGAGGCGCCCTAGGTAGGGTGGACCTTCATCCCCCGACTTTCTAAACTAGTTAAACCTATAAAAATAATAGTTAAATGGTTTGTTGTTATTATGGGTTGCTCGTTTTCTCGTCGTTAAGTGAATTCGTAAATTGGACGACGACTTCATCAATTCGATTACGCATTTATTAATTAGATTACGCATTTATTAATTAGATTACACGCTTTCATACCACGAAATGGCCGAAATAAAGACGATCTGTATTTTTTTTTACTTTTATTTTTGGGAAATGATTAAGTATTCGTCTTCACGTCTTGCTCTTCAGGCTCGCGCCTGAAAGAAAAAGCGCGGCAACTCATTCGCTTCAATCTGAGGGGAAATAACGGTGTCGTTTCTTTTATACTTTCGGTAATGGAGAAATTTCGGAGAAATGGACCAAAATCGCCCCAAAAACCCACAACACTAAATATTAGCTCAAAACGACGGTGAATTAAAGGGGAAACGGCTTGTGTGTTTTATTTGTGTAGATGTTTTTCTTAGCGCGGCCCTCAAAATGAGCGTGACAAAGTTCCGTCTTTTCTGACCAGATCAGCATTTTGCGCAAGCTTGATGGTAACCGAGGAAGTCGAAATGTTTGTCTACAATCCGTGCAAAATGTGTTACAAAACTTGTTATTTATGGTTTAGCAATCGTTGTGAATGCATTTCCAAAGACGAGGCACACAGTTGAACCAAAATGCAAAGGTATGGGTGCGTTGTGTTTGTTGTTTCTCATGCACATTTGTCCTTTAAGGGACATCAAATTGTGGATTTCAGGTGGAGAAAGGCAAAGAAAAGAAGGATGAGAGGTCAAATCCCTTTTGTCCAGGAGAGGAAAGGAGATGGAAAGGGTCATAAACCAACACCCTGCTGAGGATCAGAGCAACAGAAGAAGTGGGTGTATAGCAAAACAACACTTAACTGCCTAAACACAAAGAAAGGCCTTATTCACCACTTCACCCCTGCCCTTGTTAGATGATGCTAAAAAGTGTTTTTGTCATTTTATGCACAGCCAAAGAGTGCAGTTTACTGAGTGCAATGAGGCCAAAAGCAGCTTTCCGACAGTAAGTGTAAGAATCTGGACACCAAATGGTCTCACACACATTGAGGGACCATACACACACCGAGGAACCATACACACACCGAGGAACCATACACACACCGAGGGACCATACACACACCGAGGAACCATACACACACCGAGGGACCATACACACACCGAGGGACCATACACACACCGAGGGACCATACACACACCGAGGAACCATACACACACCGAGGGACCATACACACACCGAGGGACCATACACACACGAGGAACCATACACACACCGAGGGACCATACACACACAGAGGGACCATACACACACCGAGGGACCATACACACACAGAGGAACCATACACACACCGAGGGACCATACACACACAGAGGGACCATACACACACCGAGGAACCATACACACAGAGGGACCATACACACACCGAGGAACCATACACACACGAGGGACCACACACGAGACACACAGAGGGACCATACACACACCGAGGAACCATACACACACCGAGGGACCATACACACACAGAGGGACCATACACACACCGAGGAACCATACACACCGAGGGACCATACACACACCGAGGGACCATACACACACCGAGGGACCATACACACACTGAGGGACGCCCTAGGGTGGGGTGTCCCATGGGGTTTCCAGCGTGCAGGAGTTTGGCAGGGGTTCAGAGAAGGATCAGAGGGAGGAGTCTCCTTAACAGCATATTAAACAAGAGTTAATTATATGCCAACTTTTGTGACAAAGGAAATAAAAAGCTTCGACTTGAATGGGAAACCAAGAAAAGAAAAGTCATTATGCTGGTTTCACTTCTTTGCATGTGAAAACCTCAGCGCTTATTTTGCCATTTCCATTTGTATCAGCAACCTCAGCTCAGCAGATTGTGGCTTAAGCCAGGCTGAAGATCTGAGCCCTGCCAAACCTCTGCGCTCTCTCTATAGAGATTAATTCAACCGCTGTAGGCTACTTTCAGGAAAAATGGATCTTAATTACAGAACGACTTGTACATTTTCTATTCACTTATTCAGTAATACAATCTACATGATTTTAAAGAAGCATATAGTTGTTTATTTTTTACACAAGGTTAGCGCTTCATTGTTGCTGTTTCAAAGGATCACAAATAAATCTGTTTTTAATGCTCTTCATTTTTAAATAGTTTGCTAGTTGATTGACTGGGTGATCACTGTGGTTACTAAAGTCAAGAGCGCACCCTCTGATCCCCAGATATCCTTCAATGCCAGGCTAAGTGGTTTCAACACTTTTACATGATCAAAAAATTACATGATCAGTATATGTTATGACAACATTACTTAACTCCTTAATTACTTTAACTCCTCCATAACTCATCCATCCTTTATCTCATAAGTTAAGCAATTTAAACTTAGTTACAACTAAGCGCCTGTCACAATTTTAGAAGGTAAGCTGAAATCATTTGTAGAGCCAATATCATTAAACTTAAGAACTGATGGCAGCAAAAAATATTTTACAGTGAATAGTTGAAAAGCACAAGTCTGACTACTCATTACATGGACCGCACAATTTGAGGAATCATTTGTGTCCAATGCAAATGATAGACAAGTTTAATACTGATCAGTGTCTACACCACACAACATACACTTCAAAACTAAAGCATTCACATTTGTAACCAAAGAAGCTGTTTTCATTTTTGATGCACTTAAACAGAGGATGGGAGTAAAGCAGAAAGTGAAATGAAGAAGTGTAGAAGTCAGAGTCAGTTTTGTAGAAAATAACAGATGGGGAATTTGAGTCAGCAAAGTTGGCCATGTCCATGTAGAGGGCAGTTCTTCATTGGTTAAATCCTAAAACAGTATTAGATCTGTGAGGCCGACTCAGGGTACCAGGGACCAGGAGCCACAGTGTTAAACCCACACACGCATGCGCACACACACACATATTAGATTTTCATGTTTTATGGGGACATTCCACAGACGTAATGTCTTATATACTGTAGAAGCTGTATTTCCACCCTACACTAACTGTCCCTAAACCTAACCCTTACAGAAACCTTTCCGTATTTAAAGATTTTCAAAAAGATCTGTATGATTTTTAAGCCTGTAAAAAATGTTTGGTCCCCATAACGTAGTGAATACTAGGACCACACAAACAGGCAGGCATGTAGTCCAGGAAAATCTTTCTTTTGATCTCATAATCAGGGACAGGGAAAGGGTATGTATGGAGAGGATTAGCTTTGTCACAGAGATTTCAGTATTAGAGTAAAATTGTTCTCTGTGTAACTAAAGGAGGAGGAATCTAATATGCCAGTGTAACGTAAACCCTGTGCGTGGCTCAGATCTGGGACACCAGTTCCACACAATGCTCATGAGCTGTAGTGGTGGCGCCACCTAGAGGACAGTGAGGTGTTAATAGACACTTCTGTTTCTTTAACTAACATTCATAGTCCCTTTAGGACAAATGGATTCACTCAGTGGAGATATTGGCAACAGCTCAGGGCAGCTATTTTCTATTTAGGCAAAATGTATGCAAGTACAGTTTCCACCTACTGAGGGAGAAACACTGAAAAACCCAAGTTTGTCAAGTCAGCGATAAAATCGGACAATAAAATGATCACAAACTTTGCTCAAAGTAGCACAAAGAGGCAAAACATTATAATGAAACAATTTTCTTCCATCACAGGCTCCGTTTATTTATAAACTGGTATATATTGTACCTTTGTACAAAAATGTAGAAAACGCAAAAATATCACTTAGTTTCTTTGCAAAT
Organism: Chromobotia macracanthus; assembly: GCA_036877525.1. Lineage (NCBI taxonomy): Eukaryota > Metazoa > Chordata > Actinopteri > Cypriniformes > Botiidae > Chromobotia > Chromobotia macracanthus. Next base: position 2,544,314 of record JAZGTH010000062.1, read on the forward strand.
AGATGAGATAAATGCTAATATCATAAAACGATTACTACTTTATGAAGTTTTGCCAGCAAAAAGTTTGAGTGAACTGTGACAGATTTAAAAACACACAAACCACAAAATGTTTTTTCCTTAAAAAAGAGAAAGTGATAAAAAGAACTCCTTTACATTCTTTGTCACAGCAATATGGATGCACGTGAGAATCTTGTGGGGATCAAGAGCGGATGTGCACTTTTCTCAGTGCCAGTTATCTTTGGTTTGCCACAGAAACTGGGATTTTAACGAGTTTAATTCATTTTGCACCCCTCTATAACACTTACATGAAAAAAGATTCTTCAAACTGGTTAGGCACAACGTAGACAAAGTATTGAAATAACAAAACACTTAACACCAATAGCTTGACAGAAGTCCAGCATGTCCTGAAACAAACAAGTATGTGAACACAGAAGCTTCTAACTACACAAGCTTGTTTTAGTCTGTCGTTGTTCAGTGTTGCTGCAGGGGGCGCTATAGCAGTCAATACCACAAACTTCTACATTTTATTCCTTCTATGGTCAGTTTCCTGTTTTAGGTCAACAACTTTTATGACAGAACAGTTTCTTGCTAGGAAACCTGACGGCACAGAATCTTGCTGAACAAGTTTGTTAAAGGCGATATGCTTGTAATAAGCTACCTGAATAATAACACTTTCGGTTTAATGGCACTATTTAAGGCAACTGTATCGTCCTCTTGAGTACTGAGGTTTTGTAATGCCACAATAGCACAAGACAAATACAATACCATAAGGACCGTGGGCTTGTGATGCATTAGCCAGACATTTTCATTTACATTTGTGTACCTGTGAAAGGCATGTTTCTGGCCAAAATGACATCATGTACCTGCCATACTATATAGAATCTTTAAAAAAGTATATATTTTTATTATTTATATATTTTCATCACTTTTCCTCAGCTCAGTGCTGTTGTCAGTGCAATGCGTATGCATGCTAGCTTGGGTTATGTAGCATAACGTACGCAAAGGAAAACCTTACAAAAAATGTAAAAACGTAACTCAGTGCTGTTACCATTTCATGTACCTGTCTGAAAGCAGACTAGTCAAATACTCAGAAAACACTAAACCTTTGAATGTATCTCATGACTCAAAGGTTTGTTCGTGTCTAGACCTAAAGGTTAACTGACCAGTCATAAAATACTGTTATTTAATCTATTATTGTGAGAGTTAACTATAATGAGCTTTACTGAGTTTTTCAGTAACACCCTCCCAGCCGTTCTCTGTTTGTATATGTGTATATCCATCTGTCAGAGTATTTATGTCACACTGACGTTCTATGTTTCACATCTTTTCATTCTCTGACATGTAGACCCTGTAAGAAATCATCGATTTAGGCCACAGTGGTCAAAAGCACTTGAGTCCTGTCTTTACACGTGTGTACCGCGTACCCACAAGTGTGATGAGCTTGTGTTACATACTCACTGATATGCTTTATATTTCTTATATATCTGGTTATGTGATGCTTATGTGATGAGTTTTTAAAATCTTGCCACCCATTTACAGTCCAATGCATATATTTACATTTTAAACAAAGGTTTCTACCATAAACAGTCCCGCAGTAGAGACCGGAATGCCCTTTCAGTAATAATAATTAGGCCCTTGTGGTAGCGTTTATAAACATAGTTTATACAATCAAATCGATTACACCAAACACACAAAAGCTGTGAGATCCCAAGTGTGGCACAAGCAAAACCAACCAACCCATACAGGTGCATTTACTTTCTGAGTCTGCATGCTCACTTTGGCCCACGTACAAGGGAACTAGGAGAATAGGACCTTCTCCAGTTATATAAAGAGATACTTTAATGCTGCAATCCGTAACTTTTTGGGGTTAAAATGAACAAAAATCAGTTATTGTAAGTATGTGAAAGATCAGTGTTCAAAACTGTCTCCTTACCATACCTTAATTTACAACTGTAAGTTTATAATAATGACTTTTCAAGCTGTTGGCGCAGATTTTCCAGGAAATGCCAGTTTGGCTTCATTTAACTTCGACATATGAAAAGTATTTAAAGTAACTTGCAAATTTATTTCAGAGATGGTGGTAGGAAGAGCAAAAGTTACGGATTACAGCTTTAAGACAGAGTGTTCAAATATTTGTTCTCTCCAGCAAGGGATGTTAACACAGAGGTCATGTCCCCGATTGCCATATTAGAAAGGCCACTGGGCAGGGTGATGGAGGTCTGGGGTGTGGTGAGACGTGAGGAGGTCTGAGAAGAACACTGGTGGTGTCCCACGGGTGGGTTGATGGGACTATAAGATGAAGGCTCAGGGTCATCAATAATGGAAGCAAAGTCAATCTGAGCATTCTCCAAGTCCAGGTTTTCTAAGGCATTGGACATGGGTGCAGGGTCTGAGTAGGACATTGATGTAGGCTTTGCACTAGGATCTATACCAGTCAGGTGCTGCTGTGCCAAACATGGGACATCCTGGGGTTCCATAGTCTTCTCTATGTCATGGTGCATGTGGATCTGGCCCGAGTAGTACAAGGGATTGTTGTTATTGAAGTTCTCTGAATGCTGCTGCTGAACTGGTGGTAACCGCACTCCTCTTCTGGGACTGGCTGCAGAGTGGGCGGGGCTGAGTTGAGGTGGGCTGCCCAGGTATGCTCCATTAGCCTGCTGAGAGAGGCTATTCTGACGACTCAGAGGCTTTCGTCCCTGAGGTGGTCGTGGCACCATGTCCTGGCCGTAGCAGGAGCCCTGTAGGTTGGCTGTATGGTCTTTTATTTGCCCTGAAGTGGGAATTCTGTGATTTGATGGACTCATCACATTCTGATTTGGGTAGCCATGGAAACTGGTGCCATGATAAAGGGTCTGGTTAGCTTGTTGATGCTGAGGGCTGTGCTGCATCATTGCTGTTGGTCTTCCAATGTCCATGCCGTCTGCTTTCCCAGATAGACCATCAGCTACTCTCTGTTCCTGTTGCTGTTCCCACATAAGAGCCTGCTGCGACTGCACATAGTTCCGCACCATCATCTCCTTCATTTGATGCATTGGTGTCTGTGACCTGCAGCTCTCTGCCAATGCAGAGCCCGCACAGCCAAGACTCATACCTCCACTGCTGTTTGGAAAAGTTGCAGTCTGGCTCTGCTGCTGAAGAACAGCTTGTGTTCCCATCTGGCCATGATGGAAGTCACAGCTGGCATTGGAGGACCTTCCCATAAGGCCCTGGCCTTGGGATTGTGATGGAAATCCCTGCACGTTCCCAGTAAGGCAGTGCTGGTGTAGAGGTTTGGTGTTCTGGCAAGAACTGGATCCTTCAATGGAGGGATGGAATTGCTCTGGTTTTATAGTAACTCTCTGATGGCTTGGGTCAGACATGGGGTCATACACACCCTGCTGAGGGTAGTGCTGCCCTTGCATGCCTGCAGTCTGGTACTGCAGGCTTGTCTGGGGGCTATGGAGCTGACTGGTCTGTCCCCAGGGCCGTGATCCATCGCTTGGCTGCCCCTGACTGGGGTAGTGTGGACCAGAGGGACTAAGTTGACAGGTGCTCATGCTGTACTCAGCTTGCTGTAGTAGACTGTTTGCAACATCTGTCTGACCCATTACCCCAGCAGCACACATTTCCTCACGCTGGGCCTGGTACTGATTTTGCATTTGAGACTGGTAGACTTGATCCATGCATCCTAGACCTTCTTGTCCTGGAGAGAGTTGACTGCCATTGTGAGGGTGATTCTGATGTTGCTGGTAGCCCATATAGGCTCTGTCTCCACCTTGGATCATGTTCCCTGGTTCTCTTCCTTCTGTAGGGTTCCCATGGCATTCCATGGCCATAGCTTCCATCATGACGTTTTCAGTTATGCTTGGAGGACGTGGTGAGTACATATGTCTGCTTACAGTGCCATCAGACCCACACTGCTGCAATGCATTGCGTCGACTCATGAGGGACACATTACTCAGGCTGTTAAAGCGTTGCACCTTGGGCAAGCTCTGTGGGTCGCTCCCTGAGCGTGCTGGATCGCTGGCGCGCCTTGCATTGTTGCCAGGTGCCTGATGGGGGTATATCACTCCTGTGCCATAATCAGCATTGGCACTGTGCCGCCTTGTGCCCCCTTGCTGCAGAAACGGAGGAAGAGGTTGGCCATGACATTCTCTGAGGAATCCAACATGTCTTCCAGGGTTGCCAGGTTGGTCCATGTTGGGTAGAGGAGTGGGTGGTGGGCCGCCAGTTGCCGCTGCATATTTAGCCTTCAGGCTATACTGTTGTGCAGGGGTGAGACTTGGTAGACCTGGCAAGCCACCAACATTCTGGCATGATGCTGGTCTTTGGCTGTTTTGAGGAGATAAAGGGTCCCTGGGTACATCAGTGCCCATCACAGACTGGCAGTGACCGCTTGGACCGACTTGGGACACATCACTGGAGCGTCTACTTGATAGGTACGGGGAGACCATGGATGAACGTCGGCTCACGGTGTAGGCAGAGCTGAGGCTACTGGTGCCGCTTCCACGCCGATCATTTGGGCATGACATACCCATGCCACTAACCCCTCCCAGCTCAGGGGCAGAAAGCTCCATTACACGCCGGTTGGAGAGCAAGGGTGAGGGCACACAAATGCCAGCCATCTCTCCTGCTGCAAGAGAATGATAGGTTAGCATGGTGATATAAATTTAATTCAGTTCAAGTCAAATTTATTTCTATAGCAGTTTTTGCAATTTTGCATTATTGCAAAGTAGATTTATTTTATTTTAAGTAGATTTTAGTTAACAGGTAAAGAAATAGTGCAGCAATATGGAGAACAAAATGATAGAAAACTGAAAAATTATTTAAAAATATATAGAATAAACTTTATTGCAAAATGTTTCAAATGTTTTTGTTGCTAACTGTAAAAAGAATTGCATTTAGTGGCAGAGCAGTACAGGGTCAAAACTTTATCACATGTATTACAAATAAAATGTATCCATGCACTGCAAGTTGGGTTAGATAAAAACATTTACCAAATGAATATGGCATTTTAGTATACCACAACATTCATAGCACACAACACAACAAACATGCTATTTGTGCAAGGCAATTAAATATGTATGTTACTGTCTTTGAATTACCTGACAGAGCTGGTAGTTTATTTCCTGAACTCCTCCCAGGGGGTGTTGGTCGGCGAATCTGCTTCAGTTTGTCAATCTTCAAGTTCTCCAGCCTCTTTAAGGCCTGTACGGACATGCACATTCCCCCAGACCCAACAGCAGCACTGGACTCAACAACACCAGTGTTCCCATTTTCCTCTTGTGTTGTCAGGTCCTCAAGACTGCCTGCTGCATTGAGGTTCATTTCAACACCGCTGTCGTTGTTGTTGGCGCTCCCTAGAGGGGAACGTTCGCTACTGCAGGAGGACTGTCCACCAGGGCTTGGCTGAGATTTCTGCAGGAGAACCAGTAAAAGGGATAGTTTAAATTAAATTTATTAGTTTCATTTTCAACTTATTTTTTCATTTAATCACACTCAAGTCTTTCCAAACTTATGTAACTTTTATCTTCTAAGGAATACAAAAGAAGACATTTTGAGAAATATCTCAGTGGTTTTGTGTCCATATGATGGAAGTCATTGGGTGTATTTTCTTTTGTGCTCCACAGAAGCAAAAAAAAGTCATACAGGTTTGGAATGACATGAGGGTGAGTAAATGATGGAAGACTTTTCATTTTGGGGTAAACTATCCCTTTGACGTAAAGCATCTGAGTAAAAAGTGGACTCAAATGTGTCATTGAAGAAATTTATAAAAGTGATGGCCTTATATTAAAGACAGCACATTAAGAGAGAAAGAGAGCCCATAGTGAGCAGATAATGCCGATATTACCTCTACAGATGTCTTACCAGTGTGGATTCTGGAGCAAGTAATTTGCAGTCTTCTCTGCTTCTCTCCTCCTTTTCTATGAGTAGTTCAGGTCCTGCAGGGGTTAAATTGGACCCCGGTGGGCGTGGACCAGTATCCCCACGGTGCTTTTTAGTGATGTGAGCTTCTGGTCCGTGTACTGTCTTCACATGCTTCCTTAGAGAGCTTGGGTCAGTGTAGCGCTTTGTACAGCCAGGAATCTTACAGACATACGGTTTCTAAGGGCCAAAATAAGAGGGCGTGGTCAAATTTAGGATCATAGAGACAAATGTAAGCACTGCAAACTATTAAGTATATTCTGTTAAACACTTTACAAATACACTGAAATTAAACAGAAACACTGTTGTTCAGAAATGCTTCCAACAGTTCAGACAAATAACAAATAAATGCAGATATTAACCTCAGAAGTACAACTGACAAGACAGGATAACAAAAACAAAAAACAGCTGAGAAACATGCTAAGATTACTTAAAAAAATGAAAAAGTTGTCTAGCTGTGTATGTATTCACTGACATGCATGTTCTGGAGATGGTTTTTACCTCATTGGAGTGTGTTCTGTTCTGGTGCTTGGCACGGTCTGATGCGTTGGAGAATGCTTTGTTACAGCCCTCATGCTCACACACGTACGGTTTCTCTCCAGTGTGTGAGCGCAGATGAGTCTTTAGGTTCTCCAGACGAGAGTATGCTTTATTACAGCCTTCAAACTGATACACACAAACAAACACTGACTTTTAATGCAAACAAAGGACTCAGCTAAAATTTTAGGTTGTTAATGTTTTCATTTAGGAACAAAAATGCTAAAGAAAAATTGTTAAAGAAACATCCTACTAACATTACTGCATTATCTAACACGTACACACAAGTATACTCACAGTGCACTTGTGAGGTTTCTCTCCGGTATGCCTGCGCATGTGGACCACAAGCATGTACTGGGCTTTGAACGGCCTCTGTTCTCGAGAACAATCCTTCCAGTGGCACACAAACTCTTTCTTCTCACCGTGGATGTGCTCGTTATTGATATGCTGTTAAAGAGAACAGGGAAATTCAGAATAATCGCTCAAAGATAGTTTGAGAAAGAGAAAAGGATTGGTTGCTTTGACACTTCTGATTCTGCAAGCAAAATTTGTATCTAGAAATCTGACTGTGAGGTGAATTTGTTTACACTGAGTGCTTTAATACTATTGTAGTGAACATAAACTTGATATTCTCTCGCTTACATGCACAAGTTGCTCCTGGGTATCAAACTCTTTACTGCAGCTCTCCCAGTGGCAGTTGGTCTCGTAAATGGCTTCAGGTTCTGGTTTCTCCTCCTTATCAAGATCATCTCTGCCCTCTAAGAGACCTAGAAGAGGATCCTGCAAAACGAAGTACAATGTTTAGTACACAGTACAGTTTTTGATTTATGGGCAATTAGATTGAGAAAGCTGTGACTGATGAGTGCAGTCATCTAAGGGTTAATTTTCAGTACCTGGGTTCCAGTTGAAGATGGACTCGCCACATCTCCTTCTGAATGTTCTTCCAAATTCTTAATAGTGTCCATCACTCTACCCAGAACAGGTTCTGTCTTCAGCTACAGGTGTACACACACACACATACACATGAACACAATGTGTTAATTCCAGCTCTACACTGAACGCTGTATGACAGCAGCTGTATGAGTGCAATGGGAGGAGCCTCACATGTGTGTGTTTTGGGGGAAGGTGAAGTCTGGGGTTGTGGGGAGGCAAGCGGGGTGAAGCAGGGTGACCCAGTGGACTGCTGTACATGTTCCCCTGAGGTCTGGACTGGTAGTTCATGGAGCTGGAATAACCCAATGATGGACTGCAATTGTAAGGAAATCAAGTTAATGGGATCATAGGAAAGTTTCTGCTTACACCTGTTATTAACAACCGTACAGACTACATCTTCACACCCGCTACCTAGCTAAAACGTAACATTCTTAGAACGTTGGCTAACAATCTCAAAGTTATCAGAAACATTCTTGCAGTAAAAGTAGTAGAATGTTAATATATATATATATATATATATTCCTTTGAATTTTTTTATTTCAAATCTGAATCACATACCCACATACTCAGAATTAAAAGACAACTGTTTTCATGAGTGTAACCTCTGCATTTTTACCTCATGGTAGCCACAGACAGATGCCCATATGAGCTGGCAGCATTCTGACCACAGCGAGAGTTGACAAACGCCACCAGTGAGTTTGGAGACGTGCGTATAACTGTCTGCAGATCCACGCTGGCATCAGAGAGGGGAGAAATGGACAGAGCGCGCTTCTTACTCAGCTTTAGCATGGAGCGAGGGGTGGCGAAACATGAGGCTGTCAGAGAAAGGCACAGAAGTTCTTGTGATGAGCACACTGCAGTAAGTAACATGTTTAGTGATGTTACACTTTGTGTAAAAAATTGTTAGCTGGGGAGTTCAATAGAGATTGTCAAAGAATGGAGGTGATTGTAAAACTGGCGATTTTGTCCCTAACCATCTCCTGAGCTCATGTGCTCTGATCCTGGCTGGTGGTGTGGGAGAATGTGATGAGATGACATCATGCTCTGGTTACAGTAGGGGGCGCCACTTCCACCTACTGTAAAAAACAATTTTAAATAATAAAAAAAAGTTTTATTATTAATACTAAGAAAGAGGTAATGTAGTTTTGACAATACACTTACTATTTTACTATTGGTCATTTTTGAAGGTGTTGTTTTCATATTGATTGACATATAGTAAATTCTTTGACCTGAAATTTCAGGAGTTTTGAACAGGTATTGTTTTTTATATTTCTTATAGAAAGAAAAAGTGGGCTGATAAGAGAACATATGCAGCTTTAAATGAGTGCTCTTATTGTATTTAATGAGAGCACGGGACTGACCTTCTGGGGGTGGCATAATGCGATGTCCCATCATGCCGTGGTGTGGGGGTGCATGTGGCGGCCGCATGTAGGGGTCCATACAGGCTGCAGGGGTCATGGAAGGGTTGTACATCTCTCTGCTGTCTGGAGATTGACCACTGGGGAGTGCCACACATGTAGATAACACCTCACTGTATAGAGATTTTACTGAGGGAGCCAGTCTACACACACACACACACACACACACACACGTAAGGTTTCTATGCTTTGTGGGGACTTTCCATAGACATAATGACTGTACAAACTGTATATTCTATCCCCTAGCCCTCATCCTACCCCTAAACCTCACAGACACCTTTTTGCATTTTTACATTTTGAAAAAAGCATCATTTAGTGTGTTTAATAATCATTTTCCCTTGTGGGGACAGCTGTCTGGTTGCTGCAATGGTAGGAAAAGTTCAGAAGTTCAGTTCAGAAGTTTATTATTGTCATTCAACCATTTATATCAGGTGTAGTACATGGTGGAATGAGAAAAACAAGAACAGACACATTTTAAATGCAGATTATCATCCACTAGATTTCATTGCTTCCTTACCAGCATTTTAGAGAGCATTTAGGGCAAATGTTCCTAAACAGGTTCTGAGTTTGTAGAGTTTTGATGTAGAGTTAGAGAATTGTTCAACCTCTGGAGAGTTCACAGTACACAGCTGAATTGTAACACATGCTCATGGCCACTATGGGGCAGCACATCCGCTTTTCTACAAACTGCATCTAAGACTCAAAACACACCAGTGGGAATCCCCAGCATTCTTCCTACACACTGTCTGTCTCCCCCATTTTTACCCAACATCTCTCATCTCTCAACCTCTTCCATCATGTTGTGTGACACTGTTTCAGCCGATTCCCTGAACACTGTGTGTGTGTATTCTGGAGCGTCTAATCTCCTCACACTAATCCAGCCCGTCTCCCGCTCTCCCCCGAACCTCTGCCTTTCTCTCCCCCATGAGCCCTCTCTCTCGTTCTCTCTCTCACTCTCTCGTCACACTGTGGTAACCCTGTTGTTTTCTCTCGTGCAGACTTCTCTCTTTCTCTTTTTGTAAATGCAAAAAGTGACCAACATCGACCCAAATATCCTTCCTGCAGGACGGGAGAAATGATCGTTCAAATAGTTTTTTGACTTAACTAATAGAAAAGAGTAAAGGAAGCACAAGAATCATTTGGGCTGTTTCATGGTACATTTTTAGTCGTTTTAACAGCACTTATGCTTTCTACTTTTGTGTGCTATGGAAAAGTCTTTCATGTTTCAACAAGCGAGCTCTTGATTTATATTAGCAGGACTTGAGGTGGTGCTTTTGTTTACATGTTTGACAAAAGCAAGAGAATTGATTAATTTTAATGGTTTAAAAACTAAAGGGCTGTAATAAATTTTTTTTCCCACTTTTCTGATGAAATGACTGAGTAATGTCTCTCTCTCTCTCTCTCTCTCTCTCTCTCTGAGGTAACCCGAGTCTGGTTTGGTCAGTCATGCGGAGAGTTTCTGCTCTCTGACCAGTAATAAGCAGCTGTCATGGAGAAAGTGGGTGAGAGACGTAGAGAAACACATATAGAGAGAAAGAGAGTTAGCCAGAGAGGCTGACGCCGGCTCAACATGGGTGGCATTCAGCAGGAGGAGGGGTGGGGGGAAGGTGGAGGAGGAGTGAGCAGTGATTTCTGCATCAGTGAGAGGAGAAACTGCCAAATGTACAGCATTCACTGTATCCAAACCTCACTGTCAATACCATGAGATCATTGTTATTATGAAGAAGTCATGTTTGGAAAGGAAAGAAAAATCGAGTAGTTACCAAATACCAAAACATCTTTATTGATTAAAAGCAATGTAGGCAATTTCAGAGAGGCTAGCAATAGCAAGCTAGCTTCGAAAACATAAGATCCTGCCCTCCCAAGTGCTCTCCAAAGCCACACCTCCTCCAACACATGAACACATACATAGTTTGACAGGCAAGTAGGACATCCTATCATTGCATTCGGACCAAATGCAATGATTGGATGAATATTTTATAGTCCTGCGCTCTCAAGCACCTGTATAAGCCCAACAGTTTCAGCAATGATTCTTGTCGCAGAAATCATAAATAAACGTACAGCAGAAAAACGGTGTGTATTTTGAAAGGAATGTTGTGTTAGGTGGAAATGCAATAGCTCTTACCCTCTGCTTGGTTGATTGGCAGTGTTGTCGTAGTGATACAGCCCCTGGTGTGGCTGCATATCCAAGAGCATTGAGACTGGACCTCCCTTCTTCACCCACAAACCTCTGTAACAACACACGTTTTACACATTAGAAACACACATGTACACGTAAGGTAGGGCAGGCAATTTCACAGAGTCTAGCAGTAACAACCTAGCTTTGAAAGCATAAGCTCTCCAAAGCCACACCTCCTCCAACACATATGTAGTTTGACAGACTAGTAGGACATCCTATCATTGTATTCAGACCGAATCAGATTGGACAAACATTTTGTGATCCATCTTGGTCCTTACCCAGAAGATATATTTACTTTACTTGTGATTGCTATCAAGACGTGAAAAAACTTTCAGAAGCATAACAAAAAATGTTTCTGGAAAGAAAATCACCTACCCTGCCTTTAATTCACAGCAACACATTTCCTATCCTTCTAATCCTAAATGTATTACATCTAAACGTTTATTTTCTAGTCATCTCATTATCTATATTGGAGCACACACTCTTGGCACTTGGCAGTATTGTGTAGCTTTAGATACACAGCTGGTAAACGTTCACAATACTTTTTGTAAGCACTGTTTACTAAGCTATCTGCATACATCACTTACACAATGCATATACTCATCATTGTAAGTATCTTAAAAGCATTTGCCAAGAACATGAATATGATTATAACTCTGAGCATGTGTAGGTGTATATCCGGAAACATGCTAATGAGTTCAAGGCGCTAAATAGAGATCCATTATGAAGTCACAGCTGCCTGGTCCAATAAATACCAGGAAGGAGGTCTCGTACACACACACACAGAAGCACATATGGACACACACCTGTCAGAACACACGGGTGGGAATTGCAGAGATGATGGAAGAAGAACTTAGAAATGACACGTCATTTAAAGTTAGCGCATGTTTGTGCATGACAGACAACCAAAGCTTGTCTGCAGTGGTAAATATTTGCTGATATATAGAAGATATAGAAATATATAACTTACATTTTAACAGCTGGTGCGAGTTCCTGTGGCCATACATTTTAAATATTAATTTAATAAATTAATGTGTAAATATAAAAAAAGTCTATATTTGGTTTACAGCAAAGAACACTTAGCAAACTGCAAACTTTAAAACACACACATACACATTCCAGATTATGATCAATACTAACTTTATTAGTTTATGAGGCTGACAAAAAGTTTATGACATCATGCTACAATAAAGTCCACAGCTTTTCTTGGTTAAAAATAAACATCATAACAGATCAGTGTTCAACAAAATCTCTCAACAATTAGCAACAATACGTTTATTATAAATGATTTATAATTTGAGCTGTTGGGTACGATTGTGTGGAAAATGTCTTTAAACAGAAACAGAAAGATTTGGCTGCTATATCGCATGTTCAGGTACTGTGGATGGTGCAGCTTAACTTGTCATCCATATTAGAGAAATAACTTCGCAATTACCTGCAATTGAGGTTTTAAACAGAGATGGGCAGTAGAGAGGCAGAAGTTCTGGAATGCAGCTTTAAATATTAATGTATCAAAACAGCTATTAAAACACTTGTTTACATAATATTTACTTGATGAATTACAGAGTTCTCTTTACGGCACGCGCACAACCGGACAGTTTTGTTTTCATTTTCTGCGCCGCTTGCTTGCAGTGTGGACATGTTCATCTCATCCTAAAAGTCCTGTTGGACCAGCTTTTACATCCTAACTAAAAGTCACATTTCTGTGTGTGATGAGGACAAACTGTTGCAGATAGACACAGGTTCATAAACAGTGTAAAACTCTTTCACACTCTCGTCTGCAACAACTTTCTCTCGCTCTTGATTCCTTTTCCCTCCCTCCCGGCTCAGTGCTTTTCTCCCAACCCCCACTCCCTCATCGGATCCCTCCCTCCCTGACAGTCGAGGTGGGTGTTCTGGCTGTTATGGCTTGGAGCGGATAATGGCAGCTCTAATGTAGCCAGCCGTTCCTGATGTGGCCCAAAAAGAGAAGAAAATGGGCCGGGCTTGGAATCAGGCCAAACGCGGCAAGATTCCATCTTTTTTTCTCTCCCTGTCTCTCCCCACTTCTGCAGTACTGTTGTTTTTCTTCAATGGTAAACTTTGTTTTCCAATTTTGGCATTGTTTTTATAACCCGTCTCATCCCCCAAACCACACTGACGGAGATCTTCAGACTCAGTTATTCCCGCCACATGAAAATACAAATGGCGACTCGGTTAATTTGCTAAACCTACTCAAACTGGACTTTAGAGGAGGGTCAGCAGAAATCAAATAATTGCTCAATGTTACATACACGAGCGTATTAAGCAGCTCGGATAGCTAGACTGTCAAAAGAGAACACGGCCCTGTCATCAGTCAGATTTCTGCAGCTTTTGAGAGTCTGAGTCCTTTGAGAGTCTGTTGACAGATTCTGTGCCGTATATTCAGCGTTCAAACACCTGTTACCTAAACACAGTAAGCACACAAATGTCCTGCCAAACATGTTCTGCTTAAATGTGGCATGAAAAATCAATAGCTAAAAAAAGTACAGATATAAGCTTAAATTAACTTTGAGGAATAATTAACCCAAAATTTGTTTTTCACCATTTACTCACCCTTGAGTCATTCCAAACCTATATGACGTTTTTCTTTTGTGGAACACAAAGGAAGATAAAAAAGAAGAGCGAGAAATGTGGTTTTGTGCCCATACAGTGAAAGTCAACGGGTTTGGAATAATGTGAGGGTGAAAAAATTTTCATTTTTGGATGTACCTTTAAGAATACAACACATATAGAAAAATCAGATTTCGCAGGATTTAGCAGCTGTTGTGATGGCAACCATAAAGTGTTTAATAGGAAACATCACTGGAAAAAGGCGTCTACTTTTTCCCTACATCTGTAACACGTCTCTCTTTCCTAACCCTTACCTCTCCCTCTCTCCCTCTCTCCAGACTGACCGCCCATCCTGTGCCATCCATACCTGCGGTTTTCTGTAAACCCTCACACCTCCATCATCTCTCACTTACTCGACTCTCTCTCTCTTTCTGTTCTGTGTCTAGTTAAAGTCTTCAGGCTTTATCAGGATATTAATGTGCAGAAGTCAAGTCTTTGAACTCTATATGAGGATTGCATGAGTGGTGAGAGGAGGACGGAGCAGGGAAACTGCTCCACCAAAACACTCACAGCTGGAACACAGCTGCCACACACACACACACACAACCTTGATGACATCGTCAGAATACTCCACACCCTCTCTCTCTTTCCTCTGTCTTTCATTACAACAGCAGGGTCACAGCTGTCGCAAACCTATTTGTTAGTCTTACCTGTCCACACACTCACACACTGCTATCTAAATGAAGACACAAATTAGACTTCAGTTGTTACATAAAGCTTTGAACCCTAACTGAACCTTTAAAACTTTATTGTAGTTTATTATATACTTTATGAATCATTTTCCAATTGAAAATGTCCACATGAATGTCACATTTCCATCCCTGAAGTACAGCCGAGTACATGTACACACACACACACACACACACACACACTTCCTCTACAACCACAGTCTCACACCATCCAAACCGACCCAGAATAGCATCTTTGAAGCCTTGTAATAACCCCAGAACTCAGTGTGACCACAAGGATTATGGGTAAAATAGACAAAATAACCATAATAATCACGGGTGGCCCAGCAGACGTGTGTGTGCGCTGAGTTTTTAAATGCTACTGTACTTTTACTGCCACTCAAAATACACTGTAGTAGTTACTGAATTCTAACATTTTCTAAAAGTATAATGGTACAAACACACTGGTGCATTATTTGCAGCATCATGGTATAGAAAGTAATGTGATTGTGTTATCTGATACCATAACTGTACCGCATTACCATGGCAGTAAGTTTCTCTAAGTGGAGCAGAAAGAAGAGGGATATGCAGATGAAGTTAGACAAAGAACAAGAGAACATGAATGTCAGTAAAACACTCCCTGTTCTTCTGCAGAGAGAAACCACCAGAGACCTTCAGATTTCCAACCAAGCATCCTCTCACACACACACACACACACACACATATCACACTTTGGGTTTTCATGCTTTAAAGGGGACATTCCATATACGTCATGGTTTTTATACTGTACAATTCTGTCCCCCTACAAAAACCCTAAACCTAACCATCACAGAAAAGGTTTTGCTATTTTAGATTTTCAAAAAAAAAATTTCAACATTTTGTATGATCTATAAACTTGTTTTCTCATAAGGAATAAAAATGTTAAACTTCACATATTGCTATACTTCTGGGGACATTTGGTCCCCATACCATAGGGAATACCAGGACCACACACCCTCACACACACAGGCTATGATGCGGGCTGAGATCATGTTTCTGTCTGTAGTAAACGCTGATGCAGTCTGAATCCACATTCCTAAAGGTACACTGAGTTTTTTATACTTGTCTGGTCAATATAACAGTGGCCATTATTCTAACAGAGATCAGTGCAGATACACACAAAACTAAAAGTGTATACATACAGTGACCCCAGAAAGTATCTGAACACGTACTGTTAGTCACACTTTACAATGTTTGAATGTGAAAAGCATATGGTGTGTAAATATATATATATATATATTATATATATAAACAATTACATAATTATAAAATACACAAAAATGTTTTTGTAGAAAATGCAAAAAGTGAGTTGTTGTGAGAAAAGCGCTAGCATTATATGAGCTCAGATGACACAGGCTCTGATATTGAAATAACATTCACACATTTTAAGTGCAATTTAAAGTGTCCAACCGTTGAGAGAGATCCACCCGTGAAGCTGAGAACACATTGTGTGGTCCTTCTGGGTCAGAACTAATTCACTGCACTGAGACACTCATAGACGGGCTGTTTATATGCATGTCTAAATCATTAGTAAGAATAGCTGCGCTGTGGACCTGTACTGTGTTATTGTTTTATGGGCTGGAGCTCTGAGCCGGGCCTGTAAGTCAAAACTCTAGACCTGAGTGATCCTTTATCTCTCTGACTTTATAGTCTAAAGGGCTCTATAATGAAAAAAATGTTACAATGACCATTTCTTTTGTGTGAAAACTTTTCTGTGAAAACGTCAAAGAGAACTTCCAAAACCTTCTAACACCTAAAACCCAAACAAATTTCAAAGTCATGGTCATGTACATGTACAGTAAACGTCAGATTTCCACAGAACTGGAACAACCGTAATTTATAAAGCTGTACACATATCGCTTATCTGTTTATTACATATTCTCACTGCTCTGATAATGGTTTTTTATCTTCCGGTAAGAATAAAGTAAATTATGCCTGAAAAAAATTGACATTAACATTATAACTTAAAAATGTGTATTAAAATAATGCATGACTTTTCTGTCTTCATATACATCTATTATTAAAGTGCAGGTACATAATTATAGATTACAGAAATACAGAAATTAAATTTCAGGACGCTATTAGTGTTATCTGTCAAAATACTACTAATTCACCTAGTAAACTATTAAAATACTACTAATTCACCTAGTAAACTATCAAAATACTACCAATTCACCTAGTAAACTATTAAAATACTACTAATTCACCTAGTAAACTATCAAAATACTACTAATTCACCTAGTAAACTATCAAAATACTACTAATTCACCTAGTAAACTATCAAAATACTACCAATTCACCTAGTAAACTATCAAAATACTACTAATTCACCTAGTAAACTATCAAAATACTACCAATTCACCTAGTAAACTATCAAAATACTACTAATTCACCTAGTAAACTATCAAAATACTACCAATTCACCTAGTAAAAAAAATAGTACTACTGCAATTATACAATTACAGCTGAAACACTACAGATTGTTCAAAGTCCAAATGTGTTCAAAATGCGTTCAAATGACACAATGTAAATTTATAAAATATTTACACATTTTTGCATTATAACGGTTCACAGATTCTGAAATGTACCTCATTTCTTTCAGGTAGACAAATATCAAAAACTACGACAGCGCCTCTGATCAGAGACGAGTTTCAGTTCTTCTCAGGCTGAGAGAGCAGCGAGCAGTACCGCGGTTTTCCTGTGTGTGTGTGTGGCCTGTGTGTGGGCCAAACATCGCGCAGAACTGCTGTACGTCAAACTGATCATATTACACACACACACACACTGACTGCCAAACAAACCTCAACAGCCAATACCTGATAACAGCTTAACAACTCCTTCATAAAGAGCTTCATAAAGCTGCTTTAACTGAATAAAACAACACGAGAAAGCTTCTACGCCAGTAAAATAAACATCAGTTTCGGGCAGAAACAGCAGTTTGCTCGTGGAGAAATCAACATTTTATAACAACAACAACATTTCAACTCTGATCAAAGAACATAAAGAACTTTTATGCCGTTCCAGTCCATCTTTTAGAGACATAAATAACGTTAAACATTCTTCATCCAATTTTGATTTTATTTTGTTTAATTCTTGAAGCAGTCTCAGACAGCAGAAAGGGAGGGAGAGAAGTCCAGAGCAAAGAAAACCTGGGCTGAACATGAGATGGAAAAATCTAGAAGCAGGAAGTTGGAAGCAGCCTGTGCGTGTGTAAGAGAGTCTGACTGTGTGTGGCATTCAGACACCCTCACGCTCCCCTCGCTGCTCGTCCAGCAAATGAAAATCAAAGACGGGGGAGAAAAATATTCTATGGTGTTGTGGTTTAGGTCTTGTACTTATTTAATCTAGAGAAGCATCATAACAGTGATCATGTTGCAATGGCTAAACAAATAATTAGAGAACTAGCGACATATTATATTTATGGCACTAGATTTGTCTATTTTTGAAGATAATTGGTGGTGTTTATCTAGACTAAACCAGGGTATTGCTATGGAGTTGCTACAGTGTTTTGAGTGCTGGTTGCTAGGGTGATTGGACTGTTACTGCAGTCAACCCCCAAGTATATTCTGTGATCAGTGGCATAAACTGCTTACACTAGTCGTACGAGTCTATTTAATTCTGTCTCATTTTTTCTTCAAGTCTTGAAAGTCATAACTTTAAGTCATTTACATATAAAAAGGTAGTTTTTCTCTCATTTTAATAAAAATAAACTGACTAGCCCTAACTAATTGCTAGTTTGGTCAGACTAGTTCTTAAGACAGTCTTAACTTAGCAGCTATGTTTATGCAACTGATCTGTGTATATGGCTCTGATTCATCCTTTTTTAGATCCTCCAAACATAATATAAAACCACACGAGTGTGATCATCTAGAAAAATATCACAACCCTTCCGAATAAGCTACGTAAATCACGGTATTCAAATAAAAATAGAGTTCATTATAGTTTGGTATTACGTTTCTTATAGCATTTTCCTTTATCAAGCAATCACTGGACATCACAGGCGTAAAAGTGGCGGAATTAAAGAGGGTTAGGCCACAAAAACAGGTTAGTGGCACCTGATCCAAACCTCTCTCAGGGTCATCAGCTATTTCCTCATTCATTAAGACACAAAGAGCGAGTCTCAATCGCTCCAAGCAGCGCTCACTTTCTGTCTTTGTCCCTCTCTGGATCTCTCTCCACACAGAAACACAGACTGAAGAACAGCAGAGTGGCTGAGGAGGTTAAACTCTCTCCTACCTGAGGAGGGCCAAGCGTTTCTAGTTAAGAGCAGACTGAAGCGGGTGAGAAAGAGAAAGCTCTCATGTCTGTGAGAGTCGGGCGGCTGTAGGGCTCTTGGGAAGTTTGTCTTGTAATTGAGTAAATTGTTGACCTCCTGTTCAAACTGCCCAAGATACTCGGAGGGAAAAGCCTTCAGAATAATAAATGCCCCCCTCTCTCTCTCTCTTGCCCTCTTCATCCCAGTACTCTGGGCTCTGGCCGCCCCTCCTCTCCTCTACGATTGTGTGGCGAGTCAAAGGCTGTGATTTAGGGGGAGCCGTACAACCTTTTCACTTTCTCTCTTCTGCTTGTGCATTCTCTCTTTTTCATGACGTCTTTTGTTTGCAGCGTGAGATGAATTCTAAACATCTACCCCTCCTGCCCCAGCTTACTGCCCTCCCCCAGCTACCTCGTGATTTCACTTCTTGCCTTTACACTGTACATCTTCCTTTATGTCTGTTTCTGTATCTATCCTTAATCTTTCTCTACCGTTTCATACACACAACCATTCCAGCTAACAGGGAACGTTTATAGAACGTTGGCTAATATTATGTAAAAGTTGCCTCAAAGATATCAAAAAACATTCCTGCAGTGTAATTAGTACAATGTTTTTAACATTATATATCAAAAGTTATTTTTAAGTTGTTAGTGGAACGTTTTAAAACTGCCACAGAATTTAAAACATTTTTAATAACGGTCTCCTAACCAAGCAATAAAGTTAATACAACATCTAAAATCGTTCTGAACATTCCTAGAACATTCAAAATAACATTTTTAATGTTTCTGTTACTTAATGCAAAAGTTAGGAAAACGTTCTCACAACCTAAAACTGTTAGTTGGGTTAATGGGTCACTGTGAACTGTGAATACTGTGTGTTAGAAAAATATACCTTTGTAATTGTAAATTGTAAAAAATGTAATTGTTAAGGGCAACAATTTCCCGTTTAATAAATAAATATAATTTCTGTCACAGTAATTCCAGATGCCTCTTGGCTGGTGATGTTTATATCTGTCCTGGCAGTTTCTGAGGGTTCCTACACCGCTAGCTGAAGTAAATGGGGGTTTGTTCAGATCTGAGCTGTTTCAGTGACACATTGAGCTTCATAATGGCTCAGTGGAGAAGATAAAGATCCTCACAATAGTCTTCTGCTTCTGTTTGCTCCAGGGCTTTAGGTTTCTGCTCCATTGTGAGGTTTCTTTCAGGGATAAGGAGAGCAAATAAATCTCACATACAATCTTATTTCAATGAGCAGCTTGATATTCATTTGTATACAAATGCGAACTTTTCACTATTTGCCAGTCGTCAGTTATATTTTTGAACAGCTGGGTAATTCAGTGCTAAGAATTTATTTACGTGTTATTCTGTGAAATGTCTGATATGACATGTTAGTAAGATGGATGCCTTCTAAATAATGATAAACCAATAACTACAAATGAAATTAGCTTATTCACACAATGTTTCCTAAAATTTCTATTTGTAAAAAAATTTGATTCTGATGCAAAAACTGTTCTGGAATCAGTCATAATGTCTACATTTAGACTCTGCGGGTCAACTCCAGTGGTATTTACAGCAGCCAGTGGTACTCTGGTATAAATATCACCTGACCCTGGATCAGTTTTGGAGAATCTTCTCATATCCCAGCTAACAATTTTAGGTTGTAAGAATGAAGAATGTTTTAAAAATGCATTTAAAACATTCTACTAACAACTTAAGAATACCGTTTTTGATATATGATACATAACCTGAGAAAACGTTATACTAACGCTACTGCAAGAAACTTTTGATAACTTAAGATAACTTTTGAAGAACATTTGCCAACGTTCTAAGAATGTTCTTTGTTAGCTTGAATGCTGGTGTAAGAGAGTGAAAGAGTTCTTCATTTTCTCCTGAAGTGTTTGTGGGGAAATCCTGAGCAAATTGAGTGTTTGCTGACGCTTTGTTAGCGGCACATTTTACGGACTTCCACTGTTGACAATCGCTTCACTTCTGTTAGCTGTGCACAAGCAGGATAACACTGTGCAAATATGCCTGTGTACACGTTCTACACAATCTCTCTAACACACACACACACGTGTCAATGTCCCGACAACGGGCTGATTGCAGTACTACAGTTTAAGTGACTATGAATATATTGGACCCATGCTAATACTGTTGCTACAGTATTTACTAATCGAGATAAAAATATCTCAAGAGAGCAAGAGAAATACACAAATAAAGAGTGACAGACATATATTATTCTGCCCATATGTGGCCCATAGCAAAGTTCCCTTTTGTAACAGTTCCAAAATCTAATGAAAACCTTGTTAATACTCTATAAGCAAAGCTACTTTTTTTTCAAAACACTTTTGAATTTGACCTTTAGCTAGGAAGGAAAGGTGGAGGTGTGGCCTGACCCTGGGGGTGTGGCCTGACTGTGGGAGGCGGTGCAGGTGTGTGTGTGACTGATGGGTACTTTGGTAAGTGTTGCAGTGGGCGGGTTTGGAGCGGCAGCTCATTAGTAGGTCTTTGACCTCGACTGCAGGTTTGAGCTTGAACACATTCACATTAATGCTGCAGATCATGAGTGTCAGCAGGACCTTCAGCACAATGACAATAGACCTCCTCCAGAGCCCAACACTTAAAACCAGTGTTCCCATTTCACACGTCATTTCAAAGTCCCATCCACCCCCCAAATCCTCCTCGGTCTATCCTCATGCCTGTCTATCTCTCTGTCTGTCTGTCTGCAAAAGCTTTTTGTGTATTGGGCCACAAAGCAGATGCAACACAACCACTGTAACTGCTTCCTCCTCACACCAGGAGTGTGTATGTGTGTGTATGGTCAGTGCTAAATGAGTAATTAGCATGTGAAGGTAAAACAGAAGGCCTGCTAATGACAGCTTTATAGTGACAGAGTGAAAGCGTGAAGATTCCCACACACACACACACTTTTGTAAATCCATCCATCCATCGTCTTGACCCACTTGTCCTCTGTAGGGTTGCTGGTGGCTGAAGCCTTAGGCAGGCCACAAGCAGTGTGCACCCCAGATGGCCAGTCTATCACACAGCAAATGCACACACACCTAAGGTTAATGTACTGTCTACAATTCACCAAACTTGCATGTCTGGACTGTGGAGTAGCCAAAATAAACCCACGCTGACACAAAGAGAACATGCTCCACACTGAAAGGCCTCCAGACTCAGCCAGACTCGAACCAGGAACCTTTTTGTATCCACGGAGCTGCCAAACTTTTGTAAATGATAACAGAATTTTAATTTCAAAGGCAACTCTTCCGTTAACATCTGCATTCTGAGAAAAAGTTCCCAAGGACAAGACGGTTTTCAAACGCAGCCTGATCTGTGTCTAGCTTCTTTCCACCAGGAGAACGGAAAGTACAACTCAACCTGCTGAGCTCTGCGGCAGTCCTGTGGCAGACGTGACGGTCTGAGCTCTATTAAACCTGTGTTCTGAAGCTGGCACACCCAGAACCGGCTCAACAGATGTGCATTCCAGTCAAAACTGAACCTTAGTAGACGTCCACTTCAGAGAGCAAGATCTAATCTGTAAGGAGTAGAACTGTGTTACCTTTAAAGGAATGTTCAGGATTGATCAAAATAAAACCATCTCAACAGCATGAGGAGATTACGAACAGAAATGTGAGACTTATTTTTGTTAATAGATATACAGTAAATAACACAGATGAGAGCAGTGGGTGAATCACGTTTCAGTCTTTCGGTTGTTACTGTGGTTTATGCTCAAAAAAATACAACTTTTAATCAACATTATGCCATAAGTGCTGCTGACAGAACTTCGAATCCAGAACGTTTCTTTAAAGAGATGTTTCTACTTGTTCGGACCCTTAAAGTTAGTTTTAATTAACCATTTTTTTAAGATGCTATCACATACAGCACATTTGACCAGACAAAAGACTTCCACAGTGTAGACAACAACAGCAGAAGACACCTAATCAGAAAAAACTCTGAACCCTAAAGCCAAATGGGACATTAGCATTTTAACAGGCGGACTGGTGGCTTGTCTAAGCCTGTCTTAGCGGGCACGCGCACACACACACAGATCTCTGACTGGCTGGTTGCTAGACAATGTGGCTGGTTATGTGGGCTGTGTAAAGACTCTCGGTCATATAAAGCTGAAGAGCTTGAAAGCTGTGAGCTGGATGGCCGTTTCTCTCTGGACTCTTCAAGCCTCACTCACACTTCACACTGTTAAATACGTCTCGCTGTTTACAGAGGGACAAGATCGTGAATTATACATCCATCAGAGACAGAGAGAAGTCTTTCTCTAAACCCCCTTCAAACTACTTCAACTGAAGGGTTAAGACAACTATCTACCGACTAGTGTTTATCTAGTGTTTGGGGATATAGGGATATATACTCTGGGTCCAAAAGTCTGAAAACATGAGTAAAAAAGCTCTCCTTCTAACCTCATACAAAATTCAGTCATTACAAACGACAGTATCAGAATAACACAGCGTCCTCACCAAAACAGTGAAAACAAGTTTTCAGAGAGTTTTCACTCTGTCCACACTGATGGCAAAACTGAGATAACATGAGATGAGAAAAAGTGCATAAATCTAAAACATTTCTTCATCAAACATCAAAACTTTGTTTCAAAATCTAAAACTACCTAAAACTTTATTTCCAGGTGTAATTGAAAAAAGCCCAGTTTTCCAGTGTGGTCTTAGACCTCTGAACTCCACTGTATGTGGACTGGAATTGAGCCCGAACCATCTTGTGTTTGTGTGTGTTTGTGTGTGTGTTTGTGTGTTTGTGTGTGTCACACGCCGTGGTGAACCACACAGCTCAGAGGTTTAGCAAACACTCGCTCACTAGCTTGAGGGATTCCCAACCAAAGATGGACAAACAACAAGAAATACTGGTAACCTTAATTCAACGCTGCAATAACATATAAATTATGTATCATTTCAAATCAGGAAACAATTAACTAAGTCTCAACTGTCTCTCTCTTACACTCCATGAAGAGCAAACAGATACTTCTGATGAAGTCTACAGCTTCTCAAATGCTTCTCCTTACTTGTCACATAAGTAACATCTAGAGTTACAAAAGAGATCTCAACAATGTCTCAAAACTTTATAAGGAACTCACATTGTTCCCCCCCAGAGAATGTGAGTGTTGGCTATTGTCCTGTGAAAGTTCTCTCAAAGTTATCAGAAACGTTCCTGCAGTAACATTGGAACTTTTTAAAACTTTTTTAAACATGTTATATATATATATATATATATATATATCAAAAATGTTATTTTAAGTTGTTTATGGAATATTTTAAAAGCATTCATAGAACTTTCAAAATAACATTTAAAAACATTTGCAACTTAATGGAAATATTAAGGAAACATTATTTGAACCAAAAATTGCTAGGCGTATCGTTCTTCCAAGACCAATAATCTGTTCATTTTATTACTCAATACTCCATAACTACATTTATCAACAAACATCTCATTTGTGTCTATTTTTATTTCTCTTTAGGAATTTTAGGAGGAACATCTGAGACAGAACCAACCCTTAAATAAAAAAAGAGAACGCCATTAAATTCCCTGAGCTATAAAACCAAATATCTTTGAGAAAACTATTTTCCTCTGGGAAACATCACCAGACATTGAAGATAAGGGCTGTATGAAATGAAGCAGAACATCTGCTTGTTACAGGAAACAAACAGACATGACCAGTTTTACAGATCACCATATTTGTTAATAAGACGCTATACTGCTGGTTTTTGGCTAACTAATGACTTGGTTGTTCGTGGAAATTACTCAATGCTACCAATGAAACCCCTTCACTGCTAACAGAGAAGAGAAAGATGTCCAGTGTCAGCACACACAGGGCAGCAGGCCCAACTAACAAGGTTGTCAGAACATTGCCTTAACGTTTCTATTAAGTAACACAAACACTCTTAATGTTAGAAAGTTCTAGGAACGTTCAAAACTTCCAATTTGTTAGACGTTGTATTACCATTATTGCTTGGTTATAGAAACGTTATTTAAATGTTTTTTAAAACTAACATTTTTAAAATATTACACTAACAGCTTAAGAATTAATTTATGCTATATGACAGAGTGTTAAAAATATTCTACTAACATTACTGCAGGAACATTTTTGATAACTCTGGGAGAATTTTTGGAGAACGTTAACCAATATTCTGAGATTGTTCCTGTTAACTGTGGGTGTTGTGCATGTGGGTTGTTTCCTGTAACAGAGCTGCTGTACAGACAGTCGAGTATTCGAGAGCGATTTCCTCAATATAACTGCCAGGCACATTCTCAAATACTTTGCTTTTCGCTACATTAAATTACAGAAAAAAAAACATTGTGTGTGATTCATAAAATATAAACAAACATCAATGAGTTTAGCAAATGTTTGGTAACGTTAGTTACATTCTACATTCATGTTGCCAAGTCTAAAATCTGGTTTACATAGTAGAGGAATGTAGCTTAAGAGCCAAGTGTTAAAAAGCCAGTGTTTAGACCCTGCCACCATATTAAAGCAATAAACTACCCAAAGTCATGCTTTACAATGGTTTTACCACAGTCATAGTGGCATTGTTGGACAAAACATGACACAGAGTGTTACTGTTTTAATTGTAACAGGCTCTAACAGCAATATGACAAATATTAAGTAAATGATTTTATTTGTTATTAAGGGGATAGTTCACCAAAAAATAAAAATTAGCTAATAAATTACTCATCCTCAAGGAATCCTGGATGTACATGACTTTCATCTTTCTGCCAAACAGAATCAGAGTTATACTAAACAAAATCTTGCCTCCACCCACCTTTATAATGGCAGTGAATGGTGCCCGAGATTTTGAAACTCCAGAAAGTGCTTCTATCCATAACACAAGTAATTCACACATCTCCAGTAACTCCACTGGGTAATGTCTTCCAAAATAAAATGATAGTTTTTTTAAAAAACCTAGGATGGCTTGAGGATGAGTAAATTATAGGATAATTTTCATTTTCAGATTAACGTTTTTTTAACAATAATCACAATAACATCATTTATAATTAGGATTCCTTTCAGTATTTCATCGGTCAAACACACACAAACACTTTCTCACAGTGTCTCTAAACCACAGGTGTGAATCTGTGTCAGTCACTGTCCAGCTGACGGGGCAGAACATGTTAAATACTGCAGGTGTCTCAACAGGGAGCCTAAATACAAACACACACAGCTGCTTATCTGAGAAATGAACAATAGGTGAGCAGATACACCAGCATCATCAGGGAAAAAATTCTCGCCAGGAACCTACAGATGCCAGAGAAGATCTCTGATCAAATCTATCTACAAGGAAAAGAGCGATTATATGAATCAGTTTAAGCCAAATCTTTCCAGTTAAAGCAGTTTGTTAAGATGACAACTGTTGTGTGTGTGTGTGTGAGGTTCCCTGGTGTTTACATCACCAGAGTAGTAAATAAAAAGGTAAACAGTCTCTCGTGTACGTGTAGGTGGCACTACTCAACCTTGAAAGCTTATTTGAGCAGGTGTGGATGCTCACATACACACACCTCACATGAGAGAAAACAGAGTCTGTTTTGCCAGAATATATACCACCAGTATTCTTCTATCTATCAGACTCAACAGACTGTCTTATCAGTGGGCCAACAGACTCTCCGTTCTACTCTGTTCATACTACGACTTATACTAAACCAAACGCTGTTCCTGGATCAGTATGTAGCACACATTACACAGCACAGTTTAAAGTACAACATTATTAACACAGGAAATGAAGTGAGAGTCACTGGTCTTGCCTGTGGTCAGTACCAGAGTCGTCATGAAGTTTCCGTCAGTCTGTACAGATTCTTCTCCTCTGTCTCTTGCTTTCCATACTCATCTCTGATGTGTCTCTGTGTTTTCCTGCTCTCCCGTGAACTCTTCTAATGGAGAGGTTTGGGACGAGGGTTCGAGCAATTAACCATGAGGTTACAAAGGGGAGGGGCTTCAGACCTGTGTGTTTACGTGCATGTGCGAGTGAAGAAACATCCACTCAGTAGCTGAATCAACAACAGCTGAAGCTACAACACATGAGTGTACAACATGTGCTGATGGGATTCAGTCTTCTGCAGTACCTCACACTCAAACATCAGTCATAACTCCAGCAGGTCACAGTCTGTCATTCAGAAAAACAATGAAGCTGTGCAGAATGCAGAAGGTTTTTACAAGACAACAACCTCGGCCAACTTTAAAGCCGCAATCTGTAACCTTAAATTTGATTAAAAATGAACAACAGTTATTGAGCAAGTATATGACAGATCAGTGTTCAACACGATAAGCTCTTGGGCCGAATTCACAGAATTACACACTATCTTTAAGTTTTAGAAACCATTTAAGTTACCTAAACTACCTGTAAAGCTATATTTATATGATTAAGATATCAAATGAATTTGCTGTAAGTGCAGTAACTAGTTGTCAGATTATAATCACATTTAAACAAAATGGTTATTATAGGGAGGAAATCTAAGGGAAAACACTTCACTTATTCAGTCATACTGAAGACCACTGTCTCATGTGAATTGTCTCTCTAAGACCTACAATGACCTGCCCTGCTGATAATTTTAGGTTAAGAGCATTTCTCTAACATTTCCATTGAGTCACAAAAACATTAAAACTGTTATTTTCAAAGTTCTAGGAACGTTCAGCTTTTAGATGCTGTACTAACAATGTTGCTTGGTACATTATTTAAATTTGTTTATATGTCTGTAATGTTTTTAAAATGTTCCACTAACAACTTATAAATAATGTTTTTTATATATGAAGTCAAAAAAGTTCCACTAACGTTACTGCAATTGTTTTTAATAACTGAACTTTTCTGATAACTTTGAGAGAATGTTGGCCAATATTTTAAGAACGTTCCCTGTTAGCTGGGTGGTGACTTGGACTTTTGAAACTCACGATCTAAACACGATGATGTGTGGGGGTCGTCATGTAATTAATGAGTGTAATTATTAGAATATTGCAGAGGAACTGTGTCTCAATGAGAAACAGATGCGGGGAAACAGGGAAAGGTCACCAACACACACACGGCCGTCTGTAAATAATAAAGTCCACAGGCTTACGAGCTCACAGGCACGACTATTACCATAAAAACCTCACACAGCATTAGCGGCCACACAGCTGAAAAAGAGACAGCACATTTTAGAGGAAGTATACTAGGATGTGTATTAAAGATTAAAAAAATGGAGAATAATTACTTAACATCATAGTAAGGAACTGCTTGTGTTTCTAGCAGTCCTCTTCTGCCTTGATATAATTACTGTAGGTTTGAAGAAGACATGGTATCACAGTAATGTGATATTATAGTCATACTGGAGATATATATAGTTGTATATAAAGTTGTGTTTCCTATCTGGACTACAAAAAACATTTAACTGTTGCACAACATCTACCCAGTCTAAAAGACTTCAAGCAAATACAAGTACAAAAAGAAAAAGATTGAAAGTGATTCATTATATCTATCCTTATGGACAACTTCTGTCTGTCCATGTCAATAACTTCAACACTGTTTTGGAAATAGTGATATGCCAAATTCTATAAGTTTTAAAGGAATCAAAGGTAGGGTAGGCAATTTTGAAGAGGCTAGTAATAGCACACTAACTTTAAAAGCATATGATACCGCCCTCCGCTCAAAGCACTCTCCAAAGCCCCGCCTCCTCCAAGAGTGTGCAGAGGTATGCAAATACATAGTCTGACAGGCAAGTAGGACATTCTGTCTTTGCATTCGAGCCGAATGCAATGATTGGACAAACATTTTATGGTCCTGTGCCTTCCAGAGAATATATATAATTATACCACTTTACTTTGCTATCAGGATGTGAATAGACTTTCAACCAGCATAACAAAAAATCTTCCTGGAAAAGATCGCCTACCGCGCCTTCAAGAGTTTTAGATCAGGTTCAAACCGTCTGTCAGGCAGATATTAATCGCATCTCCTGCATGCTTTAAACATCTACATCTGACGCACAAATCCTGCAGGAATTACATGCGGGCCCCGAGTCTCCTGCTTTTTTTTGGTTTGGTTAAACAAACAGCAGGCTGGCACGAGAAATGTTCTGAGCGGACGGAGCTTATCAGATCTGATCTTCAGCTGCAAACAAGATGCAGAAACAAAGTTCTACACAACATCAGACACTGCCTTTCTCTCAATATATGCTCATCTCCACACGCTTGAAAGATTTATATTAAAACTTTAATAGACTTCTAAAACCTGTTAAAACACACAGACAAAGAATATGATTAATGTTTTCAATAATGACTGCAGCCGTCTACGACTTTAGAACTGCAGCAGCTCTGTAGCTGATAAAGTAAACTGTTTTATGAACATCAGAATTTAAACTCTCACACACACATATAGAGTTTAAACTCATCCTCTGTGGATTCCTGAGCTAATAAATCAATCTTAAAAAACAAACACATTTAACTCGAGAAGAACGAGGAGACAGAAGCTCTTCAGACACAACATGAATTTGAGGGGAGACAAGAGGAACAGACAGTCGTTATTTACTAAAAATCAGAGGATTATTAAAGAAGACAGACAAGAGAGAGAGAAAGATAGACAGAAAGAAAGAAATACAGAAAGAAAGAAAAGTTTGGGCAACAGTGCGCAACAGCAGGAAAGCAGAACTCTCTCAGTTTCTGATTGGTTGACTCAGCCGACTGCAGCCCACCCAAGAAGCTGCAGCAGCCCATGGGCATAAATCTGAGCGCCTGACTCACAGCGCATTTCAAACAATCTGCAGCTCTCGCTCTGTATTATCCTGCCCGTTCTCTCAGCGTGCCCACTGCTAATAAAACAAAACTCCTCTCAGCGCTTGCCAGTCATATTATTTCTGTAAAGACTTAATTGGGTTAGCCTTTGAGATACAGTGAGTGAAGGGGACATGTGTGTTTTGTGCATGAACATAACTACAGAAGCATGCAGAAATGCGCTTGTGTGTGTGTTTGCATTGCTCTGTGCTGGGCTGGGAGTCTCTGGGTGTGATGGCGTGTGAGGTGACGACAAACTTATGTAACGAGGCACTCTGAGAAATGCATGAAAGCATGCTTACCTGCGTGTATAGGTGCGTATGCGTGTTTGTGCTTGCGTGTGCGCATACGTTTGGGCATAATCGTGGCTGTCTGCCAGTGTGGAGATAATTATCTGCGATCCAGCGCAAACAGTTGATGAAAGCCAATCAGACTGCGGCTACATCATCTTTCCTCCAAAATGACATGTTAAAAACGTGCAGTAAAATTCAAACTCAGATAAACGTATTAAACCTTATCGGCTGTCATTAAAATGATCCCACACCATCTACTTTAAACGTTTACCTGTCATTTAAAGCCATTACATTAATCTCTTTTGACAAGGTTTCTTTGTTGCATCTAATTTGTCAAATGGCAAAAATGGCAGCAAAAGCCGAGGAATAAAGTTCAAAGACGCTTAATTACAATGATGGGAGCAAAACTCCTCCGTCTCCATGACAACAGAGTGAATAATAAACACCGCCCCCTCACAGCCCTCAGTGCGGTGGACACTAGTGAGTCACCAGAGAGAGAGAGAGAGAGAGAGAGAGAGGAGAGAAAGAGAGAGAAAGAGAGAGAGACAGAGAGAGAGAGAGATAAAGAGAGGGAGAGAGACAGAGAGAGAGAGAGAGAGAGAGAGAGAAAGAGACAGAGAGAGAAAGTGAGAGAGACAGAGAGAGAGAGAGATAAAGAGAGGGAGAGAGACAGAGAGAGAGAGAGAGAGAGAGAGAGAGACAGAGAGAGAAAGTGAGAGAGAGAGGGGGATTCCATGTGATGTCAAAAACGATCCATCTTCCATCTTTAAAACAGTATGACAGCACAGCACAAATTGTCTCTTTAATATCTCAATTGTTTCTCTTTTATCTGTAGCCTCAAATGTTATTGCCGATAAAATATCACATTAATCTCACATGCATTTTATTGCTCAGATGATGCTCACTCATTGCTCTTCAGGAAGTTCAGCTTTGTGATTCATTTAATTATCAACTTGGTTTCATATATTTCTCTAGAAAAGCTGAAAATAGACACAGATGAGAAACTTAAGCAGAAGTCTTCATTTTCTCTCCATTTAAACTCTGTGTTGTCTGGGAGAAATAACTGAGATATTAACAAGATCCTATAAAGAAAATTCCAAAGACTTCAACTAGAAAAACAATCAAAGTTTTGAAACAAAACAATTGGGATTTGCTTTAGAATATTGGCACTTTCTGAACTAATTTAAATGGAATTATTCAGCTAAATTGTTCAACTAAATCCGCAACATTTGTTCATCATTTACATTTGGTAGAAGCCAGACGATGTCATAAAGTAGAATTAAAGTGAATGAGAGCATCAGGGGAAATGAGAAGAAAAAGAATCACAAACACTCCCAGATCAACAATGTGATGCATCTGAGCTCACTTTCATTCATGGAAACATTCACTCATGTGCCCTGATGAATCGTCACCTTCTAAAACTCTCTTGATCAGGGAACACAGCCAGCCTTCATCACGCACAATGACTGTTTGTGAGGCTCAATTGTCCGGCTGTTTCGTAACATAATGCAACGTCTAATTTGAAGGCTACACTGCCATCAAAGATGAGCTCTCATCTTTCACAGGACACAGAAGAAGAACTTACAGAAACCAGCAGAAGAAGAGCAACACAAGATCCAGCAGCTATTGTAGTTAGAACTTTGACGTCACTGCTTACATCAAAAAGCCAAATGTGAGGTGAGAAAATGGCTGCGGTTTTACGGTCTGTCCCTGAGCCAATAGTGAGACAGTAAATTCTGTGATTTAAACAGTCAGACATTTCCTTCTGCTCTTTCCTTCTGACAAACTCGACATCAAACTGGCTACTAACTAACGATTAACTTTACTACTAACTTCATAAAATCATAGCACAGCAGCGCTCACAACAGCATAAACTATAAAAATGACGTCTGTGACTGGTCAGCGAGTGATGCCTGTTGATTATACAAACTTATGTAACAATAAACCTGTTGCTTATGTAAATCAGCTCATTATTACAGTGGAATTGTGACGTTGTAAAATGTCTGAACTGGTCTTTTCTACATAATAAAAACAGTGACCAGAGAAATGTACATGACTTGTGTACCATATTCCCAGTTTTCTAAAACCAGATGATAACTCTGTGTAATAAACATGTTCATTGTATGAGAAAGAAAGACAGACAGACAGAAAGAAAGAAAGAATGAAAGGCCGTATGAATGAAGAAATAAAATAAATCAAGCAAACAGAGGCACTGTATGAGTTCAGTTAAGAAAAGCAACAGGAGATGCTGAGCAGCACTTCTGTTTTCTTCAGTCTTATCCTTCATGAAAGAAAGAGGGATAGAAAATAGAACAGAGGAAAAGCTCGGGACATAAAAGAGGCAAAGGGGGTATTTAGTGGGTTTCAGCGCTCTGTGCACTCTGCTTCAGTATCTGAACTCGGCTCGGGACGCTCACTGGATAGACAGCCGCTATTAAAAGTTGATTGTTTCAGGTTCACAGAGTGTGAAAGGGTGTGATTGGGGTCTACGATCCCCATGAGGGTGGTCTCCATGCTGGAGGGGGGGCGGCAAAGGAAAGTGTCACGTGACACGAGCGTCTAGCTGCGCAGCCGAGAAAGGAATCTGGCGGAAAAACACACCACTTGTTGCCGCCTGCCTGGCTGGATTTTGCCTTGGCGAGGTTTTGGAACGTCTCTTACACACACCGATTCACACAGTGAAAAAAATGGCAAGACGCATGCCACCCACAAACACACAAATCACACACAACTGATTCACTAAACTGAACTCCCTGAAACCTCAACTTCAAATCTAAAGTCTCGCATGTTCGAACTGAGAGTTTAAGCTGCACTTCAGAGACAGCAATAATGTCGCAGGATATGATGCAAATATTATTATTATTAAATATTATGCATTAACGCAGACCATTTTACACTTTGTTCACACACTAGATCTCCACACATGTTAGCAAATGGTGATAATTTATAACCTCTGTTGCACTTTTGTGTGTGTAACATTTCAAACAGTCTAAACGATCTTCAGCAGGACGCGTAGATGTGTGTGTGTGTGTGTGTGTATGCTAACAGAATCCTTTTGCCACTAATGCAAGTCCATCAAACACTAATGAGTTCAGCAGCGAGAGGAAGAAACCCTGCTGAGCCTTTCTCACCTCTGAGCAGATACCACATCAACCTGAGTGGGATTCAACCCAGAGTGTGTGTGTGTGTGTGTGTTGGGTTTACTTAACCATATATTAGGGACAAATTTGTACCCAAAAATATAGTAAATAATTGTTTTAATTGTAAAAGTGCAGAATTGTTTTGTTAGGTTTAGCGTGTGGGTTAGGTTATATTGTTTATAACTAGCTGAGTATAAAAACAATGGAAGTCTATGGAATGTCCCACTTAGATAAGTAAATGTGTGTGTGTGTGAGAGAGACAGCAGGTATTATCTGACCTTTTGCCTTTACCTTCACTAAAAACAGCATGAAAGCAAATGAAAACAAGTTTCTATATTTGAACAAATATTTTTAAATTGTGATAAATTGTCATCGGTTTTGTATTAAGGAACATGTTTTACCTTAAAACAGTAATTGAAGCTTTATGATGTTGATGTTGGGACATCAGCTCCTCATTACTGACAGAATTACTCTGGATCATCAGAGATTTTCACATGACAATTACACAGATTTGTGAAGATTAAATATCCTTCACTCCAAAACTCACTAAATCTCTCTTACTACCTTCACTTGAACAAAGACTGCCTTTAAGAACTCATAACCACAACCACCAAATCCAACCAAGCCCAGAACTCCATAACAATGTAAAAATATTCCTTGAACACATGCATATATTTTCCCCAAATAATTACTAACACAATATATATTCATATATTTCCCGTTATATTAAAAACAAGTTTTATAACGACAGAGCTTATTATTTAAGAGGAATATAAAGACATATTATATATATATATGAAAGTCAAGCATTACTTTATTTGTTGTGGGACCTTGTTTAGAGAGTCGGTGCTGGCGCTTCAGGTTAGGCACATTTGGAAAAGATATCGGCGCTTCAGCTATTTCCCGTTACAAGAAACAGCTGTTGAGATGAGGCCTACAGAGATCAGAGTGACCTCCACACCAATGGAGAACTATGACGAACTATCCCGTCAACATGCACACGACCTTCCACAACACCTACAACTACAACATCTTCTCAGCTACAGCTACATATTTCATAGCCAGTCTTACTGCAGATGTCTGACTGGAGACCACCAGCACACTGAAACAGACCACCATCATGCATGCCCAGCTACCAGAGAACGTTCTCACAACGCTGGCTAATGTTCTCTCCAAGCTGCCCAAAACATTCTCTCAGTAATGTTAGCAGAAGGTTTTCAACGTTGTATATCATATATCAAAAACATTATTCCTAAGTTATGAGTATTAGGGTTGAACGTTGCAGAATGACCAAAAAAAGTTGGAATATCGTTCTGGCAATAACGTTAATACAACGTCTACAAAACGGGCTGTTGTAAACGTTCCCTGTACGCTCAAAACGACATGCAATCATGCAATCAATTACAGGTCTTGAAACGGATGCCTAAAATCAGCAGGATGAAGAAAACAAGGCATTACTGCTTTCAGATCAGCGCTTATTTTAAATGCAGTGCGTCTCCATTCACAAGCTGCAGACGACTGCACGACTTCTCTGTTAATCTAACACTCCTCTTCATCCACACTTACTAGGGCGCACTGAATGAGATGAAGGTCTTCTTCACACCTTCACTCAACTCGTATCGTGGTAGGAAGTTCTCATCCTATTCTGCTCATGAAGTGAGTTACGCACCAACTTTAAGCGCGCGTTACCTTAGAAGAGTCGATCCTCCTTCATCCGCTTGTGCGGCCTCACGATGATCCCGCAAACTGCAGTTTTCCTTGGAAAACTTGCGCCGAGCGAAGCTGAAAGCCGAGAGCGTCCCAACGGGGGTTCGGGAATGTCCAGTAAAGCCCCTGACGCGCACTGATGCGGAGGGAGGTCGGGGCTCTGCGCGGATCACTCCATTCCTCCAACATTCACAAACTCCGCTAAACTTTTCCCCCAGAGCTGGATCTGAGATTCAGCGGCGGATCCAGATTCGGTGCCGCGGGTCCCTGGAGCCCGAAGTCTGAACGGCAGCGCGAGAATGCGAGACCACCCCCTCCCTCCCTCTCTCTCCCTCTCTCTCTCTCTCTCTCTCTCTCTCTCTCTCTCTCTCTCTCTCTCTCTGCGTGTCTCTCTCCCTCCCTCCCTCCCTCTCTCTCTCTCTCTCTCTCTCTCTCTGCGTGTCTTTCTCCCTCCCTCTCTCTCTCTCTCTGCGTCTCTCTCTCTCTCTCTCTGCGTGTCTCTCTCCCTCCCTCCCTCTCTCTCTCCCTCTCTCTCTTTCCGTGTCTCTCTCTCTCTCACACACACTCTCTCTGCGTGACTCTCTCTCTCACTCTTTGTGTGACTCTCACTCTTTGTGTGACTCTCACTCTCGTTGCGTGTCTCTCTCCCTCTCTTTCTCTCTCTCTTACTCTCTTTGCGTGTCTCTCTCTCTCACTCTCTTTGCGTGACTCTCTCTCTCTCACTCTCGTTGCGTGTCTCTCTCCCTCTCTCTCTCACACTCTCTTTGCGTGTCTCTCTCTCTCTCTCTCACTCACTCTCTTTGCGTGTCTCTCTCTCTCACTCACTCACTCTCTTTGCGTGTCTCTCTCTCTCACTCTCTTTGCGTGACTCTCACTCCCTCTCTCTCTCTCTCAGACTCCGTGGACCACCCCGAAACAGGAAGTTCACTTTTTCTTTTTCTTGAGGGGAAAAAAAAGGGAAAGCCCGAATGGACTCCGCGGCATTCCTGTAGCGTCACACATTCCCACAATAACAATAATAATAATAATAATAATAATGAGAAGATGAAGAATGGCGACATATAGTAATATCAATACACGAAATAAAACACAATAAATGAAACGCCTAGTTGTTCTTGTCATTCATGTACTAACAGTGACCCATCTCTCAAAATATCACTAATAATAACAACAGGAAAACATATACAGGTCACTAATATGTCAGAATGAGCAAAAACTGGTTATTTTGTCCTATAAAATGAACTGATTTACAAAATACAATATCCAGAGCACCGCTGATGGTCTTTGTCTGTGAATTGAATGCACTTTTTTAATATATATTACTGAACTTTTCTCTGTTCTGGTCTTTGTCTGTGAATTGAATGCACTTTTTTAATATATATTACTGAACTTTTCTCTGTTCTGGTCTTTGGTTTGTCTTTTTAAAGCACTTTTTTAATATATATTACTGAACTTTTCTCTGTTCTGGTCTTTGGTTTGTCTTTTTAAAGCACTTTTTTAATATATATTACTGAACTTTTCTCTGTTCTGGTCTTTGGTTTGTCTTTTTAAAGCACTTTTTTAATATATATTACTGAACTTTTCTCTGTTATGGTCTTTGGTTTGTCTTTTTAATGCACTTTTTTAATATATATTACTGAACTTTTCTCTGTTCTGGTCTTTGTCTGTGAATTGAATGCACTTTTTTAATATATATTACTGAACTTTTCTCTGTTCTGGTCTTTGGTTTGTCGTTTTTAAGCACTTTTTTAATATATATTACTGAACTTTTCTCTGTTAAGGTCTTTGGTTTGTCTTTTTAATGCACTTTTTTAATATATATTACTGAACTTTTCTCTGTTCTGGTCTTTGGTTTGTCTTTTTAAAGCACTTTTTTAATATATATTACTGAACTTTTCTCTGTTCTGGTCTTTGGTTTGTCTTTTTAAAGCACTTTTTTAATATATATTACTGAACTTTTCTCTGTTATGGTCTTTGGTTTGTCTTTTTAAAGCACTTTTTTAATATATATTACTGAACTTTTCTCTGTTATGGTCTTTGGTTTGTCTTTTTAAAGCACTTTTTTAATATATATTACTGAACTTTTCTCTGTTCTGGTCTTTGGTTTGTCGTTTTTAAGCACTTTTTTAATATATATTACTGAACTTTTCTCTGTTCTGGTCTTTGTCTGTGAATTGAATGCACTTTTTTAATATATATTACTGAACTTTTCTCTGTTCTGGTCTTTGTCTGTGAATTGAATGCACTTTTTTAATATATATTACTGAACTTTTCTCTGTTCTGGTCTTTGGTTTGTCTTTTTAAAGCACTTTTTTAATATATATTACTGAACTTTTCTCTGTTCTGGTCTTTGGTTTGTCTTTTTTAAGCACTTTTTTAATATATATTACTGAACTTTTCTCTGTTCTGGTCTTTGGTTTGTCTTTTTAATGCACTTTTTTAATATATATTACTGAACTTTTCTCTGTTCTGGTCTTTGTCTGTGAATTGAATGCACTTTTTTAATATATATTACTGAACTTTTCTCTGTTCTGGTCTTTGGTTTGTCTTTTTAAAGCACTTTTTTAATATATATTACTGAACTTTTCTCTGTTATGGTCTTTGGTTTGTCTTTTTAAAGCACTTTTTTAATATATATTACTGAACTTTTCTCTGTTCTGGTCTTTGTCTGTGAATTGAATGCACTTTTTTAATATATATTACTGAACTTTTCTCTGTTCTGGTCTTTGGTTTGTCTTTTTAAAGCACTTTTTTAATATATATTACTGAACTTTTCTCTGTTCTGGTCTTTGGTTTGTCTTTTTAAAGCACTTTTTTAATATATATTACTGAACTTTTCTCTGTTATGGTCTTTGGTTTGTCTTTTTAAAGCATTGTTTTAATATATATTACTGAACTTTTCTCTGTTCTGGTCTTTGTCTGTGAATTGAATGCACTTTTTTAATATATATTACTGAACTTTTCTCTGTTCTGGTCTTTGGTTTGTCTTTTTAATGCACTTTTTTAATATATATTACTGAACTTTTCTCTGTTATGGTCTTTGTCTGTGAATTGAATGCACTTTTTTAATATATATTACTGAACTTTTCTCTGTTCTGGTCTTTGGTTTGTCTTTTAAAGCACTTTTTTAATATATATTACTGAACTTTTCTCTGTTATGGTCTTTGGTTTGTCTTTTAAAGCACTTTTTTAATATATATTACTGAACTTTTCTCTGTTCTGTTCTTTGTCTGTGAATTGAATGCACTTTTTTAATATATATTACTGAACTTTTCTCTGTTCTGGTCTTTGGTTTGTCTTTTTAAAGCACTTTTTTAATATATATTACTGAACTTTTCTCTGTTCTGGTCTTTGGTTTGTCTTTTTAAGCACTTTTTTAATATATATTACTGAACTTTTCTCTGTTCTGGTCTTTGGTTTGTCTTTTTAAAGCACTTTTTTAATATATATTACTGAACTTTTCTCTGTTCTGGTCTTTGGTTTGTTGTTTTTAAGCACTTTTTTAATATATATTACTGAACTTTTCTCTGTTCTGGTCTTTGGTTTGTCTTTTTAATGCACTTTTTTAATATATATTACTGAACTTTTCTCTGTTCTGGTCTTTGGTTTGTCTTTTTAAAGCACTTTTTTAATATATATTACTGAACTTTTCTCTGTTCTGGTCTTTGGTTTGTCTTTTTTAAAGCACTTTTTTAATATATATTACTGAACTTTTCTCTGTTCTGGTCTTTGGTTTGTCTTTTTAAAGCACTTTTTTAATATATATTACTGAACTTTTCTCTGTTCTGGTCTTTGGTTTGTCTTTTTAAAGCACTTTTTTAATATATATTACTGAACTTTTCTCTGTTCTGGTCTTTGGTTTGTCTTTTTAATGCACTTTTTTAATATATATTACTGAACTTTTCTCTGTTCTGGTCTTTGGTTTGTCTTTTTAAAGCACTTTTTTAATATATATTACTGAACTTTTCTCTGTTCTGGTCTTTGGTTTGTCTTTTTAAAGCACTTTTTTAATATATATTACTGAACTTTTCTCTGTTCTGGTCTTTGTCTGTGAATTGAACGCACTTTTTTAATATATATTACTGAACTTTTCTCTGTTCTGGTCTTTGTCTGTGAATTGAATGCACTTTTTTAATATATATTACTGAACTTTTCTCTGTTATGGTCTTTGGTTTGTCTTTTTAAAGCACTTTTTTAATATATATTACTGAACTTTTCTCTGTTCTGGTCTTTGGTTTGTCTTTTTTAAAGCACTTTTTTAATATATATTACTGAACTTTTCTCTGTTCTGGTCTTTTGGTCTGTTGTTTGAATGCACTTTTTTAATATATATTACTGAACTTTTCTCTGTTCTGGTCTTTGGTTTGTGATTTTAATGCACTTTTTTAATATATATTACTGAACTTTTCTCTGTTCTGGTCTTTGGTTTGTGTTTTTAAAGCACTTTTTTAATATATATTACTGAACTTTTCTCTGTTATGGTCTTTGGTTTGTGTTTTTAAAGCACTTTTTTAATATATATTACTGAACTTTTCTCTGTTCTGGTCTTTGGTTTGTCTTTTTAAAGCACTTTTTTAATATATATTACTGAACTTTTCTCTGTTCTGGTCTTTGGTTTGTCTTTTTAAAGCACTTTTTTTAATATATATTACTGAACTTTTCTCTGTTCTGGTCTTTGGTTTGTCTTTTTAATGCACTTTTTTAATATATATTACTGAACTTTTCTCTGTTCTGGTCTTTGGTTTGTCTTTTTAAAGCACTTTTTTTAATATATATTACTGAACTTTTCTCTGTTATGGTCTTTGGTTTGTCTTTTTAAAGCACTTTTTTTAATATATATTACTGAACTTTTCTCTGTTATGGTCTTTGTCTGTGAATTGAATGCACTTTTTTAATATATATTACTGAACTTTTCTCTGTTCTGGTCTTTGGTTTGTCTTTTTAAAGCACTTTTTTAATATATATTACTGAACTTTTCTCTGTTCTGGTCTTTGGTTTGTCTTTTTAATGCACTTTTTTAATATATATTACTGAACTTTTCTCTGTTATGGTCTTTGTCTGTGAATTGAATGCACTTTTTTAATATATATTACTGAACTTTTCTCTGTTCTGGTCTTTGGTTTGTCTTTTTAAAGCACTTTTTTAATATATATTACTGAACTTTTCTCTGTTCTGGTCTTTGGTTTGTCTTTTTAAAGCACTTTTTTAATATATATTACTGAACTTTTCTCTGTTATGGTCTTTGGTTTGTCTTTTTAAAGCACTTTTTTAATATATATTACTGAACTTTTCTCTGTTATGGTCTTTGTCTGTGAATTGAATGCACTTTTTTAATATATATTACTGAACTTTTCTCTGTTATGGTCTTTGGTTTGTCTTTTTAAAGCACTTTTTTAATATATATTACTGAACTTTTCTCTGTTCTGGTCTTTGGTTTGTCTTTTTAAAGCACTTTTTTAATATATATTACTGAACTTTTCTCTGTTCTGGTCTTTGGTTTGTCTTTTTAAAGCACTTTTTTAATATATATTACTGAACTTTTCTCTGTTAAGGTCTTTGGTTTGTCTTTTTAATGCACTTTTTTAATATATATTACTGAACTTTTCTCTGTTCTGGTCTTTGTCTGTGAATTGAATTTTGTCACTTTTTTAATATATATTACTGAACTTTTCTCTGTTCTGGTCTTTTGTCTGTAATTGAATGCACTTTTTTAATATATATTACTGAACTTTTCTCTGTTCTGGTCTTTGGTTTGTCTTTTTTAAGCACTTTTTTAATATATATTACTGAACTTTTCTCTGTTCTGGTCTTTGGTCTGTGTATTTGAATGCACTTTTTTTAATATATATTACTGAACTTTTCTCTGTTATGGTCTTTGTCTGTGAATTGAATGCACTTTTTTAATATATATTACTGAACTTTTCTCTGTTCTGGTCTTTGTCTGTGAATTGAATGCACTTTTTTAATATATATTACTGAACTTTTCTCTGTTCTGGTCTTTGGTTTGTCGTTTTTAAGCACTTTTTTAATATATATTACTGAACTTTTCTCTGTTCTGGTCTTTGGTTTGTCTTTTTAAAGCACTTTTTTAATATATATTACTGAACTTTTCTCTGTTCTGGTCTTTGGTTTGTCTTTTTAAAGCACTTTTTTAATATATATTACTGAACTTTTCTCTGTTCTGGTCTTTGGTTTGTCTTTTAAAGCACTTTTTTAATATATATTACTGAACTTTTCTCTGTTCTGGTCTTTGGTTTGTCTTTTTAAAGCACTTTTTTAATATATATTACTGAACTTTTCTCTGTTCTGGTCTTTGGTTTGTCGTTTTTAAAGCACTTTTTTAATATATATTACTGAACTTTTCTCTGTTCTGGTCTTTGTCTGTGAATTGAATGCACTTTTTTAATATATATTACTGAACTTTTCTCTGTTCTGGCACTTTTTTCAGGCTGTACGCGCTGTGTGTGGCTGCTCCCCGCGGTGAGCCGCAAAACCCGGAGCGGAGCGGAGCGCAAACCGCCGCGGTGTTGCGAAGTGGAGAGGAGCTGGAGCCGCACAAATGAACTGAACAGTCACCAAAGTTCATTCTGTAAATATGCATACTTATTAAATAAGCATTTTCTGCCAAAAAAGTCAATGCATATTTTACAATCGATTATACTGATACGTATTCGGTGTAAATCTCATAAACACGCTGCCATAGTTCCCGTGGCGGTTTTTGCCTGTAGTTCTCATCATGTTTGTAAACCATTATAAACCTACAAATAATCGACTTCATCTCAACCGTAATCGAATCGATTGATGGATAATAATCAGCGCAATTCCCCCGCAAACCTGCACCAACACGCCGGCACACCCGGCGAGCTGCAGCGCATCCTGAACTAAAAGTTCAGCCTGTGACCGCAGTAAATTCATTTATTTATAAATGTTTTAGTTGCAGCATTCTGTTCTGAGCACAGCACCAAATAAATGAATGAAACCTTCATATCTAACACACAATAACAAACTCTGTTTAACAAACATGCAATCCACAACTGTTGCCTCTCCTGCGCCACCTCTGTTTAAAACATAAAACTGCAGGTTACCTGCGGAGTTACGAAATTAAAATAGTAAACGACTGCTGGAGGAACAAGCTACAGACTCCACCATCCACAGACTCCACCATCCACAGACTCCACCATCCACAGACTCCACCATCCACAGACTCCACCATCTACAGACTCCACCATCCACAGACTCCACCATCCACAAACTCCACCATCCACAAACTTCACCATCTACAGACTCCACCATCCACAAACTCCACCATCTACAGACTCCACCATCCACAAACTCCACCATCTACAACTCCACCATCCACAGACTCCACCATCCACAGACTCCACCATCTACAGACTCCACCATCCACAGACTCCACCATCCACAAACTCCACCATCTACAGACTCCACCATCCACAAACTCCACACACAACTCCACCATCCACAGACTCCACCATCCACAGACTCCACCATCCACAAACTCCACCATCCACAGACTCCACCATCTACAGACTCCACCATCCACAGACTCCACCATCCACAAACTCCACCATCTACAGACTCCACCATCCACAAACTCCACCATCTACAACTCCACCATCCACAGACTCCACCATCCACAAACTCCACCATCTACAGACTCCACCATCCACAGACTCCACCATCTACAGACTCCACCATCCACAGACTCCACCATCTACAGACTCCACCATCCACAAACTCCACCATCTACAGACTCCACCATCCACAGACTCCACCATCTACAGACTCCACCATCCACAAACTCCACCATCCACAGACTCCACCATCTACAGACTCCACCATCTACAGACTCCACCATCTACAACTCCACCATCTACAGACTCCACCATCCACAACTCCACCATCTACAGACTCCACCATCCACAAACTCCACCATCTACAGACTCCACCATCCACAAACTCCACCATCTACAGACTCCACCATCTACAGACTCCACCATCTACAACTCCACCATCTACGACTCCACCATCTACAGACTCCACCATCTACAACTCCACCATCTACAGACTCCACCATCCACAAACTCCACCATCTACAGACTCCACCAGCCACAAACTCCACCATCTACAGACTCCACCATCTACAGACTCCACCATCTACAACTCCACCGTCTACAGACTCCACCATCCACAAACTCCACCATCTACAGACTCCACCATCCACAAACTCCACCATCTACAGACTCCACCATCTACAGTACCCGGACATGGGCAACAGTAGATGGATGTTGTAATAATCATTAATACATTTCCCGTTGTAAAGCGGGTTAAGGTATGAAAATTGTGTTCAGTAACTGATTCTGTCTATTTTTTTAAAAAGTTACTGCAACTATGAACGCCACTCGCATGCCACAATAATGTTAACACGCTAAACATATATCGGTATATCTGTGAAGGAATATTAAAACTGATGACAAACGTTTCGCCTGGGTCATTTTGTTGGTTTGATTTGTCTTCTTCCTCTTTCTTGTCACATCAGTTTGGGTGACACAGTGGGACATAGCGGTGAACTTCGGAACAGCAGCGCATCAAGCACCGAAATCACGGTATAGTAGCGTTTGAAATATCGTATTTACCACAACAGTGTGACCTG
This sequence comes from Chromobotia macracanthus, assembly GCA_036877525.1. Taxonomy (NCBI): domain Eukaryota; kingdom Metazoa; phylum Chordata; class Actinopteri; order Cypriniformes; family Botiidae; genus Chromobotia; species Chromobotia macracanthus. The sequence goes on from JAZGTH010000062.1 coordinate 2,587,447, forward strand.
CATGTGAAACTCAGATTGTCTCATTGAGAGCGTATAAGATGTGTGGTGAGTGAAGATTGTGAATGAGAGATGAACTCGTGTGATGGATCAGTGTTCATCACTCTCACACACACACACTGTCTCCATATGTCACTGGAGTTTCTCACGACAGGTTAAGCTTGTCTGCTTCTTTAGGACCATTGCACCATTTGCTCCATCTACAAGAAAAGCCATAAGAAGCTTTACCCAGAATGCACCTGTCCGCTAGTTTAAAGGGGTGACAGAACTCCGGTCGAGTCTAAATCAGGTAAAGATAAGTTATTAACCACCTGTGATCACTTCTGTGTGTGAGTGTCCATGAGTGGAGCTCAGTTCAGTTCACGAATGTAAGTTACAGGTGTTGATCACATAAGTCCTCTGCAACTCATTGAGAGACTGTCTGGATTAGTGTGTTGGCACACAGTGAAACGCTTCCCATCTGTTCACACTTGAATGAAAAGCAAAATCACTTTCCAGAGTAGCAGTCTGTCATTTCAACTTCCTATGTATCTTTTAATATTGCAGCATAACATTTAACTCAGAAAAGTGCCAGTGAAAGTTAGCTGACAAATAAAATATATGATTCTCCACTTGATCTGTGGAGATCATCACAACCTTTAAAAAACCCGAATGAAAACACACCTGTTCTGCAAAATGAATAAATGTAAATGAATCTCAGCAGTTTTTGCTTATAATGCTTATGCATGTATAAGGGGAAAAATCTTATCTTTCTTTTTTTTACTGTCTTTTCTCAGCCTTTAGCTTTTTGGAGTTACATAAATAGCTCTAAACTGTCACAACTGAAATGTGAAAGTAAAAATGTCCTATTTATTTTCTTAAATAATTATGTCATGAAACTGCATTTACGTTTTTTACAACTAGAAAGATATTTAAGACAAAGTCTAGCATGTCACACTGCTTGACATGTCATGCTAACTAGACAAATATTTCTTATCTTGATTAGTGGCACTAATTCAAATGTTGTAAGTCTTGATGAAACACTGTGAAATAATTTGTTTAATCTGAAATCACGAGTCCACTGAAAACAAGTACAAAAACATCTTTAAAACGCTGAGAACGTCTTGACATTTTTTTTGTAATCTAAAGTAACATTAACTTGTCGTTTTAATATTTATGTAATTGCTCAGGGCCTCAAAATACTTTTTATATAATCTTATTTATTCTATTAATATAAGTGTGTGTTAATTAAAGCAACGCTACATCTGTTACTCTGGTCTTTGACATCTGGGTGTCTCTCTCTCACTCGGAGAAATCCAGGCAGTCTTTACAGGATTTGTTTTTCCGTTGCAGATGGTCCTGTGCACATGTTTGCCTTCTATTGGCTGCAGGTTCGACCCTGCTACCTGAACACCCCACAAAGTCGTGCATAAAAGGATGCATTCACCCCCTCTGTTCCACCCCATAACCGCACGCCTGGCTGAGCAGAGATCTGCAACAGGAGAGGGTCAATGGCTGCAGAGATGTACTGACTGCACACATGCACGGTAGAGGTACTGTAAGCACTTTCTGCATGCACTTTAGAAATATATATATATATATACATACATTATACATTATAATCTGCATTTTTTGCATGCATGCATGCATTTTATTATTAATAATCTTTATCTTTAAAATTGCAACATTTTAATCAAGTATGTTTTTGCACTACATAAATTTGTCTGAATTTGTTGTTGTACATATATCTGTCTGTGATTTAATTCTAATCTAAACAGGCTCTTAAAGATAAAGTTTGTAAATTTCTGTGCTGAAAGCAGCAACAAACAAAACAACTGCAAACAAATGTAAACACTTGCTCTGCCTGCCAATTGGTCGGACAAACACAGTGGCTTGCTCCAAACTCACGCCATTGGCTGAACCAATTATGCAAAACAAACATATTGCCAGTGCCCAAAAACATCTTATTATACACAGTGCTGTGATATTCAGAGAAAATTGTATTTTTCCTTGTACACATGTAGACTTGTTTTGTTCAAGTCTTTCATTTAAAAAATAAAACCAAGTTGGGGGCGTTTTAAAGGGCGCAAAAAAAGTTTTTTATTTTTTTAAAAGCTTCCATCTCTGCTGATTTCAACTTGTTTTCCAGCCTGAGTTTTGACTGTGACTGCTGAGACCTCCAGCTGTCTCCAGCAGAGGCCAGTGCTGTACAACAGTACTGCAGCAGTCAGACAGCAGACAAGCATGTGAGTAAACAGTGAGTGTGCATGACATTATGTTGTGCGTTTATATACCAGTGAATTCAGACATGTAACATTTGTGAATAAAACCATCAGTCACCACATTTTCATGGTTCATATTTTATACTTTGTTATCAAAACATTAGCAGAAAGAATTTAATTGCTTTAGAATTTCAAGCATCTTTTCTTGGTATGTGGTTTCACATGGCAGACATTTTAAAAGTAAAAATTGTATTTCACATAAAGAAAAAGTTTGGAGGCCCATTAAGATTTTTGGTATGCATTTATTTTAAATGTATTAATTGATTAATTGTCACATTGTATTGTCACATTGAATTGTTGCATGTTTAAAAGGTCATAAACAGTCTTATGTTTAATGTGAATTCTACTTTTATTTTCTTTCTCTTCGTGTCTGGATGAAATCTGACCCGATCATAAAACAATCTCACATATGTGATGACAGAAGATTCATTCAGCTTGTGGCTCAATTACAATGTCAAACACAGGATGTAAGTCAGTGTCTCGTAAGCTCCTCCCCCTTGACCTAATAATATAAACACACTTTCTTCCCAGCGAGCTCAAACTAGCTTCTTGTGTTGCTTAAGCACCTGCCAGGTGACCTGGTAGTTTCCAGAGGAATTAGGTCTGCTCAGGAAATTATGTGAGTGCTTGAGGCTTTGGGCCAATGAGGCTTTAAAGAGAATGATAGGAGAAGTGACATTAATTCCCTGCGCTGTGATGAAGCTTTAGTGTAAATAACTCTCTAGATAAACTAGAAGCTCATGTCTATGGTGGAAAGATCTTCCCACTCCTTTAAAGAGGTCATATCATTATTGTTTGTTAGTTGTTTCCTGATAATGTCACTGATGTTTTCATGGTTTTTTATTCCTCTCTCTGCCTCATAATTAATTTGTAAGGTTAAAAAATAGCTTTTCCTGTTTTTAATTGCCCATCCTTCAATAACAGGAATGACAGACTTTACTACTGTAGATTTTATTCTTAACAGTCACATTACTATATAGTCGTCCGTATACCCTCACTGTGATTGGATGGCGGAGGTTCCGATCAGCCAATAGGAGTGTTTGACATGTACGTGTGGGTGGTCGTGTTGATTCATTCATCTGTGTGATGTCACAAAGTTGTAGAGAGTCAGAACCAGTTGTTTCTGCAGCTTCACTTACTGGGAGAATGAAAGTTCGCCTCTTCATTCGATCTCAAAAGATCGGGAACATTTGAATATGACTTTTTTAATGAACATATGTGCTTCTGTTTGTGTTTATAATCTATTTCACAATCAAAAAGTCAATCATTCATCCCACATGCTGATTTACTCAGTCGTAACATTAATTTGATAAAAATACTGCAGATTTATTGCCGATCAAACCAATACTAGTATTCATTTAAATATGATTTAAATATATGATTATACAAATTGGGTTTCTACATTATTTCCAGCAGAGGTCGCTGTCTCTGCCCACCATACCATGTGACATTAACAGCTGCATCATAAGCTTCAGCACAGTGGCTAGAAAACATAAATTGCTAACTTAAAAAACCCATTGTTTATCTTAATATCTGTCTTTACTAATGGTACCTGCTAAGACTATTATAATTATTTAGATTTATGTGGTAACATATTTATATGTTTTGTGTTTATATTTAGCTGAACTGTGGGCTGAACTCATTTGATTTGGATTAGTAGGAACCGACATCTAGAACCTAGTAACCACACAGCAAAGTGCCAATAACATCCCTAAACACCGTAACACACTCCCTCTATGGCAACTCCCTACAACCACCCACAACAGGTGAGAACTGTGGGTTCTGCCAGGTAAACACTAATTGATTGTATGTAAAAGTTTTGGTCACCATGTAGTTTCATCTATTCTAAATCTTTGTTAACAGATACTGAACTGTGGTTGTAGCAGCTGCTTTAGCCTTATCAGGACAATCAAGGGTGGTTATGCATGTTCGATCATTACAAAGAACAATCCACTGGGTAGTTTAATTTGTTGTAACCAATGAAATAGGAAGAGGCTTTCTCAGTGAATGGATTTCTTGCACCTCATATATTAGCATGCTTCCGTTTGATTGCAGTAAAAAAAGTTCTGGACAGTTGATACATGTGTCACTGTAGAAATCACGGTAAATTCCTGGAACTGCTTGGCTGGACAATGAAGTTTCAGTGGACTGAGGCCAGGCAGTAGATCCAAACCACACAAAGGTTTCAGCATTGATGTTGGATGACAAAAGAACTTTAGTTTTTTATATTTTAAAATCCTAAAACGATTGGACTGTTATTTTTTTTGTTGGGATTCTGTATTTTGTAAAGTTTTCGGGTTTAATTTGAAGCGGTGTCATTGTTGTAAATTCGAACCTGTGGCTGCACTGAATTTTCATTTTAGTGGTTGTCCCAAATTTCACTCAAGTCAGTTCCTATGGTTGCAGTTTGTCAGACGTACAGATTCCAGTTTACTGTGGTTCATCTCCTCCATGGTCTCGTACTGGTTAGACATGTTGAAGACTTAAACGTACAGTTTGTATAGGGGCAGGCAGTGGTAAAGTCAAGGTCCTCGTACCACTGGCTCTTTGGCAGATGTCACCATGGGGGTTGTCCTGCAGTAACCTATCAACTTGCAGCTCCTGCAAAGTTGAGCAGGATAGGACTCCACCTGGTAACAACCAAAAGTTGCAGTTCTTACAGCCGACTATAGTGAAAGAGATGCTGTACTGTAAAATGGCACCATTCTTCGGCACTATCCATTTGTCAGTCATAAGTCGCTCTTCCACATTGGGTTAAATCATCTCCTAACCAGTCCAACCAAACTAACCAAACCAGTCTAGCTGGTATGGATATGGTTTTACCCTCCACTGTGCAGCTGATCACAGAGCTCTTTGGAATGCATTTTGGTAGCTCAGGAGTTTACAGACAGTGTGAGACGTAAACAGCGACTGTGTTATGGCAGATTATTGGTTTTAGATTCAGATTATTGGCAGATTATTGGAGTACTTTTTTTTACCTGATCTTTACTTTGCTAAATAACAGAAAGGACAAAACTTGTGTTAATTCACTCAGATAGCATGTCTGGCCAGAGAGAAACTGGTAGCCAGGCAAATACAACCATAACCATTCCTTACCGTCCTTAAAACCATTTTGGAACCCAACAGTGGGAAAATGACTACTGTTAACCTCTCCATCTATGAGTGGAATGCATCTGCTTCTGTCCAGCTGCAGCTGTTTTGCTCTGTGTTGTGCTGAAGATGGATGCAGGTTGGTGATGGTTGAGGTGAGTGCTAACCATCTTTAAAGAACTCTGTAAAATTATTACTGTCAAAGATCCAGAGCAGTTCCCTCCTTGTTGGCCACCAGTGAAGCACCTTCAAGACGATGTTCTAAGGGCTTGTGAACTGCCTGCTGGTTGCTGAGTACTTATTTAGAAGATCTTTCCAACATCATCCTGACCTCTCAAGTCAGAGAAGCTGAACAAAGTAAAAACTGGGTGTAAAAACAATACAGAATGTAACCTTGACAACTTCATCCAGGTGGAACAAGGTCATTCATATCTGTCATATGCTGCAGTTTACTTGGGATTGATTCTCTCAGTAACTGCTTTGTAAACATCACCAGAAAAATACAAGAAGATTCATTCAAAGCTTGTAAACTATCTTTAGATGTAAGGATAAGGAACAGGGTGATAAGAAACACAACAAAGTCTGAACTAGTAGTAAAGCAGTCAGTCTACACCGGCATCTTTGTAGACAGCAATGACCTTATTCTATCTCATTCCCCTTGTTCATTGCACAGATCAGATTCCAAAGGTGTCCATTCTCAGATTCTATTCGAAACAGCAGAATAACTTTCCATACAATGTCACCAAATGATGTTGTTCAGTCTGCCCTGCTGAAGAAACATGGGGTAAGTGACCTACCACTGCACTTTATCTGTTACCAGTCCAGATCTTTCACCACTATGTCATACCACCTCAAAGATTTGGTAAACCTCCAGAATTCAGTTCTAGGTCTCATGTAGCTTAATTTCTGGTGAGCACTATGTTCAAAGTTCCCAATCTTCCCTGTGTTCAAGGACCTGAGTTACTAATTTAGTTCTTTCTGTAGATTTTCTGTAGAAACCTCTCTTCTCCAGTTCCTGTGTAGATTTACTAAAGAACTCTTCATCAGTCTTGAAATGAATTTTAACCACCAGAGAAGACTCTTTTTTGACTTGCTTGCAATTGTCACAAACAACAAACGTCCCTTCTGTTGAATTCCTGAAGTCCACAGTTGATTAAAACAAGGTATGTACATGTTCTGACATTGACCAAAATGTCCCTGTTTCTTTGTTATATTCTGTTTTTAATCAGAAGATGAACTGACTTGTTCTGTTGTTTCTTCATGAGTAGATGTTTGATCAGATGATAACTATGTTTTTTTGCTTGGTGAAGGAAATGTCCAAATGATTATAGTACATCTCAAAGTTTTACACACACAGCACCTTTTGTTCTTCTACTCTTGAATGTTCTTCTGGTTCTTCTTCATTTTGCAGACACTTTGACTTTAACTATAGGTCCTGATCCATCGAGAGCAACCCAAGTGTAAGTATCTTGTTTAGGGTCACTGGTCATAACTCATAATTTATAATTACGAAGATGAGAACTTACGTCAAAGTTAAAATATCTGGGTCCAGTGTCTATTTCTAAGAATTTGACTTCTAACCAGTCTGAAATCTGTTGTACGTGTATTTAGTCGTATTACTTAAATGCAATGTAATAATTCAGAACTAAATTCCCTGAAGATGGCTGATAAGTCCTCCAGCGCCACCTGTTGTCTATTTTGTGTACTTCTATCTAGAAAAATAAGCTCTATTGTTTGCAAAACTAAAGCATTAGAAATGTAGAGAATCACAGAATACTGTTTTGTTGTTTCTCCTCAGGGTTGCATCTGCAGGTCCAGTGATCAGACGCAGAAGCTGACTGGTGGAAAGACCAGATGTTCAGCACTCCAGTGAGGTTTGAGAAACATCTACATTTGTAGGATTGTCTCTGTTAATTTCTGCAAATGGCTTCATATTCATGATTCAACCATCCCAGCTAACAATTTTAGGTTGTAAGAATGTTTCCCTAATGTTTCCATTAGTAATAAAAACGCTAAAAACATCAATTCAAAAGTTATAGAACCGTTCAAAATGTCTTGTGAAACTTCTTAAGACTTTATGAAACTTCTTAATCCTGTAACATTTTTAAAATGTTCCATTAACAACTTAAGAATAACGTTTTCGATACATGTGATATATAACATGAAAAAATGGTCTAACGTTACTGCAAGAATGTTTTTTGATAACTTTGAGAGAACTTTTAAAGAACCTTAACCAGTGTTTTAAGAAGGTTTCCTGTTAGCTGGGATCATGCTTGTAAAGTTCAGAGATCATCACTTATCATGATTAAACCTACTGACCAATCAGCATCAAGGACAGGAGCTATTCATATTATAATAAGCAGCAGCAGAATCTGAAATCGGGGTTCTTACTTCATATTAAATTGAACAACACTGCTACTGCTGATTAATACGCATGGCTTCTCCACAGTCCCTTCAGCTGCTTCTATTTAAAAGATCAATAAGATATGAGATTATATACGTAAAACAGTTTGTTCTCTTAGTTTTTCTACACTTGAACAGATCACTAGATGATGTTGTAATTCTTCAGAGGACAGATGTGAACCTGGTCAAACACGTGTGTGGATGCACGTACCACAGAGGTGTGAAGATGCACCTCTTGTGGCAGAAAATGGGAATTACATGTTCAAAACAGTGCCACCTAGTGGACATTCTCCTGCTGTCAAAGAGGCAGGGTATAGAGTTTTACATCTGGTTTCATTGTTTATTCATGTAAAATCAGTGTAAGCATGCTGTTTCATGTTCCGCTAGCTTAGCTGGTAAAGTACAATGCTAGCAACACCAGAATCATGGGTTCGAATCCCATGGAATGCGCGGACTAATGAGATGTGTATCATAGATTGACTGTATGTGGCATTTCTTAAGATGTCAGATGTGTAGATTTCATCTAGCATTTAAGATACTCTCTCAGACATCAGTCAAATTGTTCAAAAACAATGAAATGAATAAGAGTCATCGGATGAACAAACATTATGCTTGTTTCTATTATCCGACTTTGTTTTCATGAGATTTCAGAATTTTTGTTTTCAGAACACGTGTGTAACATTTTAAACACATTTGTGAACAGTAATGTAACATTACAATTTGGTACAAAGATGATATATGTGATCACTGGCCGACATCCCTGAAGTTATTTTTGTTAAATGTATTTCATAAACGTAACTGATTGAAATCTAACAATCTAATAAATCTAGTCGTATTGATCATTAGTTATGAATGCTACACTGTGTGGCTCTTTGGTTGCTTTTCTCGTTAAAGTAGGTTCTGTATACATGATAAACTGAGTCGTGTTTTTGGTTGCATTAGAGCAAAACAGTCACAGCTTGTTCTGTGGATTTATTCTGTGGATTGTTGTTGAGGATATTGTCATTATTCCAGAGTGACACTGACAGCTGTGCAGGTCCAAACCATAATATGACAGATCATGGACAGACAGTCCACTGGGAAAATGTAGACAAGGTGAATCTTACATAACAGATCAATAGTAAAGTTAGTTAATAAATGTGATCAATGAAAATGGTTCAGACCAAAAGAAAACAGTAAGACCAAAATGCAGAACAGCCACAGTGTGACAGCCACAGAAAACATGTTGATTTTTCAGTGTAAATGTATAGAGCCATTAGCACAATAATACTGTTCTTAAACTGCTAAAAGTTCTAGGCGAAAATAAAATGTGGGTTCGTTTATGATAAGCAAAAAGAAACTAAAATAATAAAGCTTTTGGTTTATTTTCCAGTAAGCAAATCCATTTTTTAAGATAAAAAGATACCTAGAAAATCAGCTAGTTTTCAGCTAGGAGAAATCAGCTAGGAGTGATACGATATACTGGGCTTTAGTATACTGTACATATGCACATGGGCTCAATACACAAATATAAAATTTGTTCAAAGTTTTTATCCTGTTATGGTTATAATAATGATTTTATATGTTTCATCCAGGTGATGTAGGTAATCACATATCTTAAATTCAGGAAAAGTCCTTTAAGCCCCTAGTCAAGAGAATCTTTGTTTTGAAGCTCATATGATTCTGTTCAGTCAAATAGCTTTACGAGGCCTGTTTTCTGACTGTGATGTAACAGTGGATATTTCAGGTAATTGGGGCTACAGTAATAGGATCAGCTTGTGGATTTAAGTTATTTGAAGTGGTTGACGCATTGAATTGTGGGAAAGCACTCATGCACATAAACATTTTGCATGTGACCTCCTGATATTTTGCATAAACTGTGGTCCTAAGAAATATTTATATTTATACTCTAGAAATATTTATACTGTAGAAATATCCATCCCTAACCCTGAGTAACTTTTAAATTATTTTAAAAGTTCTAGGAATATTCAAACATATAAACGTATATTAAATGTTGTTGCTTGGTTATAAGAACCCCTAAAGAACATTTTTTAATTCTGTTACATTTTTTAAATGTTCCGCTAAATACTTATGAAAAACATTATGGTATATATGTTATATAACCAACATTCAACTAATGTTACTGCAAGAATGTTTTTGATAACTTTGAGAGAACTTCATTCTGAGAACATGCATTAAATGCATTAAAGCAGGTCCAGGTCAGAAGTTTTTCTCTTTAATGAAGAATGAACTTTGAGATTGTCAGTAGCTCGTCTGATTGGGTGAGGAGAACAGCAGCTCACCTCGCGGGTCTCGGGGGCGTTCTTTACTCTCATAAGGACACACTGAGTGTGGATTATAAGTGTAGTGCTGGGATTGAGTGCGTGTGTGTTTATGCAGGCAGGATTACAGTAATTTACTGTGTCTGTGGGTTAGTGTGTCACTGTATCAGTAAGTCAGTAGGTTCCCTGGAACATAAACTTCTTTCCATCGAACGCACAAAGTAGCAACTTCCTGGGTACACACCTACACACACCCATAGTCCAACAAACACACACACACACCCATAGACGCCAACACACACACCCATAGACCCACCCACACACACACAGACACACATACGCACACACACACACACACACACACACACATACACACACACACCCATAGTCCAACAAACACACACACACACCCATAGACCCACCCACACACACACAGACACACATACGCACACACACACACACACACACACACACACACATACGCACACACACACACATACACACACACACACACACACACACACACATACACACACACAGACACACATACGCACACACACACACACATAGTCCCACACACACATATACACAGCTGTCCTTTGCTGAACCTGCATGGGTCTAGATCTTCTCTGCAGTGCTTACCTGCATACGGAAAACAAATGTACAACAAATAAACTTTTAACAAACTGCTGCTTTACTTTAAGATTGAACTGAATGTGACTGAGTTCATTCATTAACTGAAAATTAATCATTTGTGTGATATTTATTTTCATACATCTACTGTATGTCAAGAGAGTACTTATTTTCAAGGCTTCTCAACGTACTGTACAGTACATGTAAATTCATAGTTGTTTGAAAGGTTATAAAGTGACCATTATTTCTGAGAAAGTAAAAAATTGTTCTGCCTGTAAAAAGTGTATTACAGAGCTGTTCTGTTAATAGTATTTGGCATTTTACTGGTGCGTTTACCCTAGAGAAAAGACCAGTTTAGACCTGCATGCTTAATGTTGTCCCAGACTGCTTTATGAGGTTTGGTTCTGGTCTAGTGGTTGGAGTAACACTGTCACGATTAACTTATTCTATGAGATGAAACTGTTTGATCAAGGAAGTCTTGCTAGTTAAGCTACAGTAGTTAAGCATTCTGGAAGAAACACACCAGCATCCAAAACACAATGTACAGTATGCAGGGTAGTTTATTGAACAAACAGTATGCAGGGTAGTTTAATCATACAGTATGCAGGCTAGAATATTGAATGTACAGTATGTAGGGCAGTTTAATGAACAAAGCCTTTTGTCATGGAAAACCTGGAAAAATCAGAAATCGATTAATAAAATGTTACAAATTCATGGAAACCTTTGTAGTCAATATGATCATGTGATTTCTGTAAGATGATTTGTTGAAATCTTTATCCAGTAGTCAGTGTACAGGTGAGGTCCGGAACTGATTTCAGATGTTGATGGGATGACTGGGATGTTTAAAATGGCGAAAGCGATACAACTCTGAGTCACAGTAGCACACTGAATCACGCTCATAGGTGCACGGACAGACAGTCAGGGACAAAATGCAACTCTTCTGTACACAATCTGATGTGCCAAACCGGCTGCATCATGTTACATCTCTTGTACCACAGCCTGTTCAACACCGCAGGGTCAGATCTGAAACTCACAATGAGTCTTTACTGTACAGTAAGTTTAAGTTTGACATGTTGTGAAGTTCATGTTAATATCGTGTTTGCAGCAAAACCAAACAAATGTATCTTTCATCATGCAAGTTTTTGTACAGTAGATCAAACCGTGCCAGATAAATGCTACAGTTGTTGACTCAACAAATATAGATGACTATAAAAACCACTTCATTTATTTGCCCAAGAAAAACACGCTCTTTGCCTTTTAGACAGTATTGATTGTCTTCATAGAAATACGGCTGTTTTACCGACCACAATGATCAATTATTTGTCAACTGATAAGATATTTTCTAACGTTCTCATGAAGATGTTCATGCATTGTATCATCTGTCTGGACAAAGAAATACAGGTCAAATATTAGAAAGCTGTACTTCAAATATTAGCCAGTTATAATGTACTTTAAATATTAGCCAGTTATAATGTACTTCAAATATTAGCCAGTTATAATTTACTTTGTTGACTTTGTGTCTCATTTGACCTTTCACCTTATTTAGATGTTATTTACAATGTTAATTATCTTGGTTTGGATGCATTTTTGAAAGCATACATTAGGATGCAGTAGGTAAAGTGTTTATTTTTAAAAATACACATTTTCAGCAAAATTACAATGTTCAGTACAGTACAGATTTCTGAGCTATCTTGCACATAAGAAAATAATCCTTTGGTACAAAATTATAGAAATTATTCTGAGTGTGAGCGAACGCTCCTGTGAAAAGCTTTCATGTACAGTGGTAATACTGTGTCAAGTTACAGTACAGCATAACTCAAAAAAGCCAAAAAACAAAAACACAAATTGGTTTTGATTTATACCAGAAAAACAAACAACACTTTCAGTACATAACAAATAAAGTGCAGCTGCAGATAAATGACAAAGAGCAAAAGACATTTGTAGTTTTCAAAATAATAAAGCACAAGAGCAAGACAGTCTCCTTATGGAGATATTAGGGTAGATTTTCCACGACCCCTAAAGAAACGACTGTAAACATGCAAAAGAATGCTGTTAGCCTAAAAATGCAAAACAAAAAAATGAATATACTTTAATCCCTATTAATAAATGCATGGCATGTCTACAGGAGGAAGTGCTTGAAACACAAGAAAAACCAGACAAAAAAGACAACCTACATCAGAATGTGGTGCGAACATTTTGTTGCTTGTAGGTTATTGTATTTTAATTGCAAAGCAAACATTGCGCTTTTGGAAAGGAGCTACATAAATAGGTATTATTATAAGTTATTATTATTAATATTATTATTTATTACAAAACGTAATCTCTCTCAAATGAACAAGTAGCTTTGAACTGAAGCCAGAACTCGCATGTAATTGCATTTGCTTGTGCTCGGCGTAAACAAGTGAAAATTTTGAGAACTATTTGAATGGAAATAATCTTTTCTGCTTGTATATGTGAACATATGAATTTCATCTGATTTCTGTTACCCTCAAACGTTCATCAGATACTGATGTGCCAGGAGATCTTTGAGGGACATGTGGCAACAGCTCAATGTTTACCTGGTGTTGGGTAACCAGGCTGAGCACAGACCACTGGCCTCAGCACAGATCACACTAATCAGTACAGTGTGTCATGTAATGACTTTTACAGTGGCTTGAAATTCCCTGAGTATTTCAGCATTTAGCATCTATAAAAACCTATAATATACAGAAGCTCTTCTTGTGAGTCTGATTACATTAAAGCTTTCAGGAATATTTGATCTTCTCCTGGTTCCTGATAAAGCTTTTATATCACGTAAAAATACTGTATGGTCCAAAAATCTGACAGCACTGCAAATTCTGTATAAAACAAATGATATTAGTCGCTTTACAATTTGATTGGAAAGTTGAACTGAATTTAAGAATGCCGTTGTGTGTGTCTCTCTTTACAGCAGCACTGGAGCTGCATGGTTAAAACTTAATGGTCTAAGATGTTCTCCAGGAGGATCTGAGAAGGTTCCACGGAGCATCTTGTGTTCTTCAACGGAAGCAAGAGCATCTAACATTTGTACAAAGTGGTCTCTGACTTTTGGATCCCACTGTAGGTTTAGGTAATGTTGCCAGTATGATGAAAGTGTGTATATGTGTGTGTGTGTGTGTGTGTACATACAGAAACAGAATATTTATATAATGTCTCATGGAATTACGTGCACCCACAGGACTCTACAATCATGTCCGGAACGTCGGTCTTGACGATGGTATGCTGAGAGTTGAAGTAAACCATGGAGAGCGGTCGTCTCTGGATGGGAACACAGCAGGATGATACTGCCGTGTGGATGCCGTTGGCCTTCAGCTGGCTGAAAACTGTGGCATGGAATGACGAGGCGATGCCGGGAGAGCCCGACAGGTGCTGGGGACACTGACCCATGCAGTAGTTCATGTGGTAACCCTCCGGCGCTATGATCCAGTCCTGCCACTGTATGTCACGAAACTTGATGTAGAAGTCTTTCTTGCAGCACACGCTTGTGTCTTCGCCGCAACTGAGCGAGCGCTTGCTTAAGGCGTGTTTGGAGGCGTCGTCACGCAGCTGCACTTGGGCAACCAGGAACGGCTGCTGAGAGGAGTCACTGGAAGCATCGTGGCCGCACAAGTTGCGTCCCCCCTCTTCACAGCGCACCTCCAGGTGAAGACTCTGTTGATCTCCATCCAGGAACGCCTGCAGGGCGCTGGTAATGGGGAAGGTCTGCCATCCGCCCCGCGCTGCCTCCACGCTCCTCTGGACCAGCAGCGTGCGATTGCCGCTTTCCTTCCCTGACAAGTAGATTTCGGCCGCCAAGCGGCCAGTGTGCTGAGATCCATCGGCCGGCTGCACATACAGCCACAGAGATGACTGCAGGACCTGCACACTGTGACCTTTCTCCTGCAGGAACTGAAATGACAAGTGGGTGCTGACACCAGCGGAGACGTCGTCCTCTAAAATGAAAACACACAGAAATGCTCACGCTTAGAGGAGAATGTGGATACGAAGCATGGATGGACGGGCACAGATTGTAATTTACAGTCTCTGCTTTTTAAAATGTACTTCTTTACACAATATTCTCTCAAATCCCCCCTCCCCCAAAAAAAAAGACCACAGAAACGTTTTGTTATTCGTACACAAAACTGCTGGTACATTTCTGCAACAGACGTGCCCAAGCACACGTACCAGTCATATCCGTCTCCAGCTCAATCAACAAAGAGAAAGTAACTCCAAGTTTCTTAGTGTGAATATGAGTGTGAATATGAGTGTGAATATGAGTGTGAATATGAGTGTGAATATGAGTGTGAATTTGAGTGTGAATTTGAGTGTGAATATGAGTGTGAATTTGAGTGTGAATATGAGTGTGAATTTGAGTGTGAATTTGAGTGTGAATATGAGTGTGAATTTGAGTGTGAATTTGAGTGTGAATATGAGTGTGAATATGAGTGTGAATTTGAGTGTGAATATGAGTGTGAATTTGAGTGTGAATATGAGTGTGAATATGAGTGTGAATATGAGTGTGAATATGAGTGTGAATTTGAGTGTGAATATGAGTGTGAATATGAGTGTGAATATGAGTGTGAATATGAGTGTGAATACTCACCGACATCCGCGAAACTCACTATCTCGTACGCCACTT
This sequence comes from Chromobotia macracanthus, assembly GCA_036877525.1. Lineage (NCBI taxonomy): Eukaryota > Metazoa > Chordata > Actinopteri > Cypriniformes > Botiidae > Chromobotia > Chromobotia macracanthus. Next base: position 2,602,728 of record JAZGTH010000062.1, read on the forward strand.
GTTGGCTTGGTAAGTTATTTTCCAGCTCCAGAGTTCCGTCCTGCCTGACGCGGCCTGCGTGCAACTTGCGGAGCGCCGTCATGAGCGCGGCCCGCGGCACCGTCTGCGTGATGTTCGGCCTCTCCCGCAGGTGAAGCTTGTTCAGGATCTGCTGTTTGGCCATCTCGATCAGGTAGCGCTCCTCCGCGCCCTTCTCCATCGCCGGCATGCCGCAGGTCGGGCAGCTCGCCGATGCGCCCGCCGTGGCAGCTGCGCTCGCTCCATCCACCGTGAGCGCGCTCAGCACCACCAGCGTGGACAGCACCGCGGCCCCGAGCCCGACGCGGTCGCGGTCGCGTCCGGAGGACAGCCGCGGAGAGAGCATGCTGTGTCAAGATGTGGAGAGACGTCTGGAGAGATGCGCACTAGTGAGGGGACGGAGACAAGTGAGTCGCACCTCAGCACTCAAAAGTGGGCTAATCCATCAAAAGTTGCGACGCGGTTAAAGGACGCGCCGATGATCGCGTCGGGCGCGCAATTACGCACGTGTGCGCGCCGGGGGAGGAACGAGAGACGCGCAGGTGAAGGAGACGCTGCGGGAACGAGCCGTAATTAAACATATATAGACGTGAAAGTTAATCATTAGCGCTAATAAATAAATAAACACACGACACTTACAGTGCCACGTCGAGTCGCCCCGCCGCGCACCAGCGGCCCGGTCCCTGCCTCACCAACAAGCAGAGAGCGAAGTTCACCGTGTCACCTTTCTCCCAATGACCCCCAACACCCTCACCTGCACCCATCCAAAGCAAATAAATCACAAGACAAAACCAGATGGGTACATGATGACGCAATGGAAGAAATCTGCCCTGGGGATGAACTGGTTTGGGGCAGATCGGGATCATGACAGCATCGGTTTCGACACAATACAGCCAGATGTCTTGACTTCAGGATGTTTAGGGTATGCATCAGGCCATTGTATTGAAATAACACGGCCGGTTTATGATGTAGTTTAGCTTAGGGTTTATGTTAAAAGTGGAAATAAACGCTGTATGGCCTGCTTGTGCTCTCACACTGTTGACCCCAAACGAAAGTATTATCTGCTACATGAATTATGTGGATATTCACATGTTTTTATTCCAGCCACGAATGATGAAAACATCAAGAGGGTCATCTCAGCAGTCATGTGCCTGAATTCAAGACTACAGGATTGCTCATAGAAAACACTAGGTGAAGTTTACAACATCTCTACACGTACATTTACTCTGATTCTTAATGTGATGCATTTAAACAGATAAACATGTTGGTTACATGAAAGCTGAGGTCAGTCTCTTTACGGATGTCAGTGTGCAGTCGCCGCCTACAGGGGAAATCTTACAAGTGCATCACTCGGCCACATGCACTGACCCCTATAGGACAGCGGCTCCCAGCTCTGGCCCCCGAGGGCCAGTGCCTGCAGAGTTCAGTTCCAACCCTGATCAAACTCATCTGAAAAAGCTAGTCAAGGTCTGGCAAGTGAGTCTGATCAGGGATGGAGCTAAACTCTAAAGGCCGCCGGCCCTCGTGTGCCAGAGTTGAGAAACACTGGTACAGAGTTTAGTAATCTTATGCATGTGACATTAATATAACTTTATATTGAAGGCAGACAACCAGTTTGAACCCTGATGTCATTATGACTTATGCCCATATGAGCAGTTATCATGTAGATACAATTTTAATTCTTACTGTTGTGCTTTGGTATTTATTTCTTATTGCCTGAATCAAATACATCTGAAATGTGATTAATATCGCACATTTCATGGTTTGGTTTAATTGATCTCATTAACTATTTGATTATTCAGTTTCTTAAAGCTGCAATCCATACATTGAGACACAAAACTTTTGTGGTTACGTAAAACTTTTGCAGGTTACGTATTTTTCTTTACGTATGTTGAAGTCAAATGAAGCAAAACTGACATTTCTCGGGAATTTGGACCCATCAGCTCAAATAATAAATCATTATTATAAATTTACTGTTGTGAATCGAGGTAAGGTAAGGGGACCATAGTGAACACTGACCTGTCATGTACTTGCTCATGATTTTTGTTCAAAAACTGATTTTTGTTCATTTTTAACCCAAAAACGTTACGGATTGTAACTTTAAATTATACCGGTTTGTTATATTAGGTTATATAAAACTGATTAAATCTAAATGGCCTTTACATATGACATATGTTGAGATATGATTTAGACATAAGATGAAGTAACATGAAGCACTGAAATCACCTGATAATTGTCCGTGCTACAGAGATAAGACTCCACCATACCTCTGATCATGTTGATCAGCAGCCACGTCAAAAGGTCTTACAATAAAATAAAACTAAAAGATATTCATGTTTCTTAATTGAAATAAATGATTGGGGTATTCATCATATTTTGTAGTTTATAGCTTTAGTAGTTCTGTCTTTATAATTGGGGATTCTTATATATACATTTAAAGATGGAGTTTAATGTGCTATGTGGCCACACTAAGTCGGGGAAAGGTGAAAGTAAACCGTGAGTTCATTATGTGCTTTATTTGGAATGTTTCTGCTCTGACCTCAGAAAATCAACAAGTGATTGTTAGTGCACACAAATGTAGGCCAATTTAACATATCTGGCACACGACTTACAAGCAGGCATATGATCTCACACACATCTAACAGGGAATGTTCTCCCAATGTTGGCTTACGTTCTCTAAAAGTTCTTTTGAAGTTCTCAAAGCTCTTCTTGCAGTGACATTAGTAGAATGTTTTTTATGTTATATATCAATCAAAAGTGTTATTCTTAAGTTGTTAGTGGAATGTTTTAGGAAGGTTTGAATGATGTTACTTATAGCCAAGCGGTAATGTTAACGCAACATCTAAAAGAACGGGACATTTTTGTGAAAGTGACAACAGTGGTCCAGCATTTTAGACAAAAAAGTGTAGCTGAACTTTTGCTGACTTCAATTTTTCTAAAATAGGAAAATAATAATAATAACAGAGAATGAGCAGGTGCGCTCACACTTATAGATAGTTGTGTGTGATTTGGTTATTTGTTTGAAATCTTGTCCGTGGTTTTCCTGAATGCATTGCGAGAAGTGAGAAACACAAAACGGTGTAAAAAGTGTCAAATATATTTCTCGTCCTTGCTTTCCTATCCGACCAGCGCCGAAGCACAGAAAGAGCGACATCTTCCGTCCACGTAATAAAGAACACACGGATCGGTGACGTACAGCACACAAAGTGTTGGGTCGATCCCTTCATGTTGTTTCCCTTTATTGGATCATGTTGAGCACGAGAAAGATAGAGACCGGGACTGACATTTGCTCGGTTCCTCCGTCGGTGTCGTGTCGCGTTTGGTTTCGGTTCGGTACGGGCTATGAAAGCGCGACGAAACGCGCTCCGTCTTCGGTGACGTCACGGCCCCGCCCACTCCAGTTCGCTCGCGCTGCGCGGTGTTGACAGTCGCGAGCGCTTCCCGCGAGCCCGTGCTTGGCGGCGGTTTAACGGCGTTGAGCGGCAGCGGGCTGTCGTGATTCGGCTACCGGGTGGTCGGTATGTATGTCCGGGAGGTCGCCCGCTCACAGTGTGTTTGCTCAGCCCGTGCGGAGCGCCGGTAATGTCGTTACGAGTCCGTGAGGCGGCCGTTTGTCATCGTCCCTTAGCTCGCGCTCGCTTAGCCGCCACGGGCTAGCTAGCGTAGCGGTGTTGTGTCGTAAATATCGAGATAAAACAAACGACCCGACCCAAACGAGCAGCAGCACGCGTCCCGACGCCCCACCGCCGCGGCGGATTAAACGAGCCCGGGGATTACACGGTAAGTGGACGCGTTGAACGCTTCAGGTGACACAGGTGTCGACGCGCGGCTGTGTGTGTTAACGCTTGCTAAGGCGTCGCCGGTTCATTGTGCAAATGCGCTGACCGCGACGCGACGAAAGCGAGGTGTTGCGTGGAAAGCGTCGCGTCGCGTCGCGACGCTTGAGCCGGAGCGTTTGCGGTTTGAAACCGCGCGCTTGTCACGGTGGTAGTGAGCGGAGCTTAGCGCAGATCTTCTAGTGCACTACACTTTCTAGTACGCTACGCCGTAGCGCGCTGGCCCTTTAAATCCGTGTGTCACGAAGCCTGTTAGTCCGTGTTTAATATGTGATAGTTGTCTAGATGGCCGGGGTGCTAACTGTGTTTCTACCCCTACATGCAAACAGTACAACCAAAATACCCCCGGGTTTGAACCTGGTAACGCCATTGTATTCCCTTAAGTAATGCGTCACGGTATTACCTGATCTAGTGGTCCGATAACATTACTGTACCGCGTTACCACCGCACTACGTTTCAGAATAAGGGCATCTTCTCTTAATGTGCAAGCTTGCGTTCATAGTTTGACTAAGACGTCTGATATTTTTGTCTTTGGAAACCTGTTTGACTTTCTCTGTTCTGTGGAGCACAAAAGGATGGTGGTGGTGGTGGTGTTTTAAGCTGTTGGTGTTCATCTGCTCTAGATCTTGGGTGTTTCATAGAAGAAAGTCATGTGGTTGGGACATAAGAGCTCGTAGATGTTGAAAGAATTATTTTGGGTGAACTTTTCCTTTAAAACAAGGGTTCGGTCTGGCAGAAGACAGGCTTGAAACTATGTTTTCAGAAGTCTAGTATGTACGAAAGTCTGAGTTTTCTAAGAAGAGGCTAAAGTGACTTTTTACAAACGTTTATATGTGTATATATGGTGTGTTTGGTCTGTTTTTGCATGGGTAAAAGATGAGTGCAGTTAAGCTGTGGTCTCAGATAGCCACCAAATGTA
>JAZGTH010000062.1:2612500-2645000 GCA_036877525.1 Chromobotia macracanthus
GAAGATGCACTGAAGTTCACGTTTAAAAATGCCTTGATGTGTGAATGCAGCATGGCTGTCGCATGCAGTTGCATGCAGTTGCATTTACATGTGTCTGTGTGCATGCTGTAGACTGCAGCTTTCTGAATCTCGTGTGCTGTGGCTTTTGACATCATTCTCTGACGTCAAGTAGAGCTATATGCAAATTTGCACAGTCTTTCAGAGATCTCAAAATAGGGCAGTTTTAGATGTGAAATATGAAATTAATTCTCTGTATTCTCTTGCAGGACACTTTGATACGCTGCTTGAAATACAATCATTTAGCCTGGGTAGTTTCCTCTCGTATGACATAAATTAATTTAGTTTTGATGTTAATTTAGTTGCTCATCTAATGCTTAACTTCCGTGTGGAACTGCGACGTTTTAACCTCGTGAGCATTAACCAGCGAGAGTTTAATGGCTATTGGTGGCTTCATGACAAGCTTTGGTGTGGGTCAGTCGGTCGTGGGTGTGTGTGTGAGCGGTTGCTGCCTGCCCACTCGTGCAGGTCGATACAGAGAGACAGCGAGCGAGGGAGGGGCGTTTGCTGAGGTAATGAGGAATTCCCTTCCACTGTGTCCTTGTGTTCTCTTCCCCCTCTCTGAGGGCGGATCACATCAGGAGACTCTTTCATGTCACACGCCACAGATCTGAGCGGGGGTGATGAGAACACACAGGGTGGATTGATAACAGACATCAGGAGGAGGCCGTGAAAATAACACTTATGGGAAATTTCCAAAAACTGCTTATGAAGGAGTTCACCTCCAGATCTCTCCTCTGCTGAGACTGTGTGATTATATATATATGTGTTGTTTTTGATTTTTGACAAGGGCTTGGTGGTACAGATGAATTGTAGGGTGACAGTTTTAAATGAATTTATTGATTCTTTTCCATGAAGCAGTTTCAGTCTTAACTCCTCCAAAGCTGTTTGTAATGCAGCTTTAAACCAGAGATATTTAAATCTCCATCTTTCGGACACTGTCACAGTCGTGAGAAGGACGTTTGTTCGCCACACAAACAGATCTGCTTGTTAAACTAGGAACAATCACACAAATGAAGTCACACACTTTAGCCTTCATTGTCATAATGGCCACAGTGTTACTTAATCTTATTCTGTAACAGAATCATTGTGACTTTATCGCTGAGCTCCCCTGCTCACAGATCTGCGTGTTCTCCTGCAGAGCCCAAAACACAGTGTACACTTCCACCTAAGACACACACAAACACACACGGTTATTTTTAAACACTCTGCTGGAACAGAGGGAGAGAAACAAAGAGTGAATTCTCAGCAGAGATGAGACGAAAATGAGAGAGAAATTGAGATAGCACACTGAAAAACTCTGCATCTATTAATAACACACAGCGCTCACACACACAGTTACTCGGATACATTTCTCCTGGTTTTCATCCCGTCTCTTTGTCTTCTCATTGTACAGTCTTATCTAGCCTCTAATTAATCTGATTGATTTAGAAATTAAGAAATTAACGTAGTTTGTCGGCACGTTCAGATGCGTATTTGTGGATTGTCCTGTTTGTTGTTTTGTTGAAAATGTGCATGAAGCACTAAGATTCTCTGTTTCCCGCCCTCATGAATATTAATGCCACAAATGCGTTTTGAATGACGTGTTGAACAGCTGAGCAATTGTGAAGATCTGAGTTTCAGGACATATGGCTCATGAGTCACGCAGCTCATGAGAAACGCAGTGACAATGCCATGCAAGATGTCCGAGCACTGAGTCAACATGTTCTGCTCCAGAATAAATATTTATCCTTTTGTTTTGTTGTTATCGAGCTCAGACAGAAACGTGTGTCTTAATTAACTCAGTAGACTAAATATCAGCTCTGTCTCATTTGTAGCGTGCCACACAATCCAGTCCTGTTATAACTAACGTCTGCTGTATGTTATTTGTTACCTAGCTAACTTTTTTACATTTAGATTTTGATTCAAAGACATAAACCCACATACAATGAGACTATAGACTGTAGGATTTTCTAAGATTTATTCCACATTAAATTAGCAGAATATGTTAAAGTCTCATGATGAAAGACTAGTTGTGATCCCAGCATCGCTTGAGTGCGCTCATAAACCACGGCTCCTCCAACAGCGTGAGGATGTATGCAAATACATAGTTTGACTGGCATGTCAGACGTCCTGTCATGCGATGATTTGACAAACATTTTGTAGTCCTGCGTGTATGTGTATGTGTGTGTATGTATATATGTAATATATATTAGTGTATTTAGTGTATTCAGACTTTCAACCAGCATAAAACAATGTTTCTGGAAAAGTTGCCTACCCTGCCATTCAGAATTGTGACGTTTTTGTAGCTCGTACTCATGGTTTGTTCAGGTGTACGGTTGTTCTGTTGATTTTAATGTCTCTGATCAGTCACTGTATCATCACTTTTACTGTGATCTCTGTGTCATACATACGGCCATCTGCTCCCTCACAGATCTGTGTCCTGTCATCTGTAAGCCAGGCTTCTTATTGGCTGTCGGCTGGGCCAATCACAGGTAGATCCTCGTGGCAGCCACAGTGTCACTGTATGTAACTTGTTTTAATGAATGGTGTTTGTGTAAGAGAAGACATTGTTGTTACAGCTGCGTCCATTTGGTGAAATAGGGGCAGAATAATTTCTTTCTCCTCATTGTGAAATGATTCATGTTTGTGTGTGACAGTCTGCAGTGATTGTTGTGTTTGAGTGTCTGTTTATCTGCGCTGTCTTCCTGTACTTGATAGCCAACATCTTGGCATACTAATGGGCAACCGTGGGAAAAAGCTGTACAAAGAGAGAGTTGTCTTGTGTGTGTGTGTTTGGTAGTGAAGAGGAAATCAAATCAATACCACCACAGTAAAGCTGCGCTCTAATTGTCTTAAAACTTAACAGGTTTACTGCTTTCCTCTCATGTTCAGTTCTGATGTTATATTAACACCATTATTGATTAAGCTGCAGTGGCATCTACATATAAATAAATTGTTGTCTTTAAAGTAGGTTTTTAAAGGAATTGTGTTTCAGGCAAGAAATCAAAATTGACCTAAGTCGCTTTATGCCTGTGATTTGATTAAAAATATGTTTGTCTGTAATCTTTCATCAGAATCAAATAACTCTCTTTATAATGAGTTTCTCAGATACAGAGCAGAACGTCTTCATGTCGTCTGTTGAGATGTTTGTTTGTTTGTTTGTGATTGTTTACACACACACATTTACATGGATTATGGAAATGTCTGACATGCTTGTTTTGAAACAAGCGAACCTGCAGAGAATAATTACGTGTATTGTGATGATGTGTGAGGTAGAGTTGGAGAAAAGCTCCAGTGATCAGATGTGTTCTGACCTCGACCACACAGAGTAGCTTTTAAATGCTGGAGTTATTATTCTGTGTGTGCAGAATACAGAGAACAACATGATTGTCCATGATCGTCGTAATGATGGGATGTCCTGCTTGCCTGTCCAGCTATGAATGCGTTCGTGTGTTGGAGGAGGCTTGGCTTTGGAGAGCACTTTGAAGGGAGGGAGGTATCTTATGCTTTCATAGTTTGTTTGCTATTGTTAGCTTCCTTTACTGTAAAGAGGAGTGTCACTAACTGAGTTCTTCTGAAGTGATTGCGGTTGTAGAATGCGGTCGTCACTGCTGTAAATATTTGCGTGCTGTGGTCAGAGATGTATTTAGAGCTGTAACGTTATACTTCTGCGGATAAACATCAATTTCCTCTAGACAGTGTAACATCCTTTGCTAACCCCTCAGTGCCCTCTGATCAGGCCTATGGCCTGCCCCTTCACTGACCCTGATGCTTGAGCAACAATTCGCTTGTTGCTCAATGTCTAAATTCAACGCTTAGCTTTCTGTAGAATGCAGTGAAATACTACTGACTACAAGCTGTAGTGAACGCTGTCTGGGCGCTCATGCAGTCAGTGTATCCACAGGACAAATGGCAGCTGATACTGTCGGCCGGTGCCAGTTTGAATGCCAGTCTGTGGCATATGCCGAGCTAATGCAGTAACCCTGAATGCATGTTTCAGTACGTCTGTATAAAACGGTTGTTTAAAGGTTGTACTGCTCACCTCTCTCTCTCCCTCTCTCGCTGTTTGTGATGAAGCAGTAGGGGCAAAGGATGAAAATAGAAGTGTTTTTCCACTGAGTTGAGGGGTGAGAGAGAGACAGGCAGCAGTGTGTTGCAGTGCTGTTGTTTTTGGAGGCGAGCTGCACCTGAGCAGATGGCGCAGATCAGTGTGAAGCTTTCACTGCCAGGGCCAAGCGCGTCACAGAGGACACCACTACATTCATGATTTCATGCTCTCTGTGTGCTTAAACCTGCACCATCAGCCATTTTAGAAAGAGTTGCATCAAAAGTATTGCATTAAAGCTGCAGTCTGCAGATTTTGCCTTTCTACCTCCAACTCTGTTTGAAACATAAAATTGAGTAATTTTCTTAACGTTCAAATTGTAAACAACGGCTGTGAGAACAAGCTACAAATGCTGCACCATCTACAGCACACAGACATGCGATATAGTAGCCGGATCTTCTTTCTGTTTACAGACGGACATTTCCTACGAAATCGGACCCGACAGCACACATTATAAATCATTATGATAAGCTTACCATTGCGAATTGGGATGACAAGGAGATTGTGTTGAACACTGATCTGTCATGTACTTGCACAATAACTGATCTTTGTTTTTTTGTTTATAAAAGTTACAGATCGCGCCTTTAAATGTGTATTTTTAGGGGACTACATTTGTCCTCTGTCCCCTGATCTGGCCGAAATAACCAAATCTGCCCAGAAACAGGGAAAAATTCCTGCGTGCTGAAGTGTATCTTGACATTTTCATGGAATCCAGCAGTTGTGCAGCAAAGCCTCTGTGTCCTAATGGCTAGCAGTCTAGCACACTTATAAAACAGCAGCGTGGGCAGCAGGTTTCTGTATGTGTGCTGCAATTTCCTCAGATCAGGACTGCTGCTACCCGTGTTCATTCATGGTAACACGAAGGCTGTAATGTGTGAGTGATGAATCTGTTTATGTTAGTGATGTACAGAACAATCCTGATTAATGCATGTATTACAGAATCAAACTCATTCTAATGATAATCATACTCATTTTAATCCATATTCTGTTCTAAATATAATTCATCTAAAATGCAATTCTTGACCCATTTCAGATGTTAAAAACTACTAAATGAAGATTTCTGTATCTATTCAGATGTCTACTCCAGTACACATTTGTGTCTACTCCTGTACACATTTGTGTCTCCAGGATATTGTTGGAAAAAGGATAAATTTTACTAAAATAATTGAATGGAATTATGACCAAATTCCAGATCTGATAGTGTTTTGACTCCTAATCTATAGCAGAATGTTTTGCTTCAGGCTGTGATGAGGGTTTGGTTTTATTCTGGTGTTGTGATGTCCAAGGATTCGATAATGGCTTTTTAAAACTCTATGATTCAGCTAATATTGTTTGTATATAGATGTATTGATCTTGTATCACAGAACCAGAGTTCACAATGACAAAAAAACTGATGTGGCAGTTTCACATCAGTGAGAGCACTGCTGATATTACCATCATGCTACTGTTCCTCATGCAAACCTTTGTCCAGTTTATTTACTGCTACAGCATAAACATGCTCCTGCATTTGAACTCCAGAAATCAGCTTTTATGTTAAAGATACCTTCTGACATCTTAAGATGCTGCTTGTTCTGACTGTTGAGAGTTAAACGTGTTGAACTTCAGGAGAGGTGCTCACAATCTGTAACATCCTTTGATAGCCTTTACCTAGTTTACCTAGTAAAATAACTAGATGTTGAAGAGTGGTAATTGTCATGCGGACGTTGTTGCCATGACACTTAGGTGTTGTGAATGGTTGCTGGGGGTTTCTAGTTGGTTTCTAAGGTGCTCTGGGTGGTGCATAGTAGTCCAAGTCAAAACCCTGGACCTTCAGCATCTCTCTGATATTCTGGGCTCTAGATACGTCTGATATTCTGCGCTCTAGATGTGTCTCGCTTTCCTCTTTCAATGTAACTGTTTGGTATAACATCAGTCTAATTGCATAGATCTGTAGTTTGGTGACTCAGAAAAATAATGGCACACCTCTGTTTAACGAGTCACATGATTCGAGGTAGCAGCCGCAGTCCGACCCGAGTTCAATATTTGGGCGCTTGATCAGTTCAGTACCTTTAATATGAGCAGTAGTGGCACTAATGCAAACACATGAATGACTGTTGACAACTGAAGAGAGAACAGCTGTGTTCAGAGCAGGTGTGACTCCAAGAACCAGACTGACACACCTTGCTTGCTTGTTCCAGGGACTATAGAGATCATTAAAGGCAACACACACCCTCTGACGCTCGGTAACCTCTTCTGATTGGCTGAGGACTGACTCATGATCACGACGGTGGAATGTTCTTGTCGAGTGTTCAGAAGTCTTGAAGGTTTCGTAGCTGCTAGCAGAAATTCTGGTACAGAAATAGCAAACGTTATTGGCAGCTACGTCACCTGCTACCTGTGTCAGCCGGAAGGAAGAGAAAGACATAATTGGTTTCCCTTTCAGTGCGAAGGCGTGCGTTTTCTGGGTGAACAAGAGAAGATGGAAGAAAGGATGTATGTGGGGGCAGCAGAGGCGTGACTCTGGTAAAGTGTGTTTGCTCTGCCCTCTAAATAGACACATGGGTAATTGGGGTAGTTCGCAGGGGTGTGAGAGCATGTGTGTAATTGGGGGACGGGGCAGATGTGCACCGCATGGGGCAGAGGGAAATCTATTCTCTCTTGGTGACAGAGCCTGTTGCCATGGAGCTCCCGGTCCTATTGGCGGAAGCCTCGTCCAATGGGGTGGCAGTTTCATCATTGAGAATTTTTCTCTCTCTCTCAAACAGTGAAGATTGCATAATAATTGTAATGGGAGCCAAAACAGGCTGAGATTCTAACCTGACACACTTATTTTTAGAGAACGAGAGATGGAAAGAGGCTGAGCAGTTTTTCTCCCACATATCCTGAGAATCTAGTGAAGGTCCAGGAGATCATGGTCCAGCAGAGCACAGTTCTGATTGTGTTCTTCATGGTTCTGAGCTCTTTTTCTTCTGGAGCCAAACTGTATTTCTGCTGGTTCTGTCATGGACAGAAAGATGTAAAAACCAATGTGTTGTATTTTTATGACAATTAACCACATTCTTTGAATTCTGTTTTAGTTAGCAACCAATGTATTGCAGTAATTGCAGGAATCTATAAAATTTGGTTGTACATTTATGCATTTGTTATCCAAAGCGACTTACAGTGCGTTCAAGCTTTACATTTGATCAGTCTGTGTGTTCCCTGGGACTCGAACCCTCAACCTTTGTGCTGCTAATGCAGTGCTCAACCAACAGAGGATGTGTTTGTGTGAGGTGTTCTTATGACGGGACCCTCACTCACTCTGGATTGTTTGATTATTTCCTCCTCACTTATCAATAGCTCATGTGATGTCACCCTCCTCCTCCTCACAGCCACTGACTCATCTTACCCCCTCCTCCCCATGGGCTTTGTCCCCTCCTCTGCTGCTCTCTCTCCCCTCACCGCTCTCATACACACTGCTTCATCAGTCAGTCTGTGTGCGGCAGGATGTTTCACAGTCAGTCAGACACAATCTGTGTGTATTAGCTGTTTTAAACAGGGAATCCTTTTATGACGCACTTTCCTCCGCAGTACAGCAGCCTGACCATCAGTGAGTGTTCACCACACACATACACACACAGCGCAGCCCACACACGCTCGGTTATAAAACAGTGCAGGTAAAGGCATCAGAGAACTGACTGTCTCTCTTTCTGCTAGACAATCAGAGCGCCCTGAAATGTAATTCAGATAAGATTCATGATTTAAACCTTTCAATGGTTTTATTCCCAATTCAATTACAGTGTAAATTCTCCCCCACCCCATTATAACGGCATGCAGACACATTTTGACCCCATCCACACAGGAGATGAAGAAATATTTTACCCCGTAATTCCAGGTTTGTTGACATTGTTGTGTTACAAAGTTGAAATAAGCGGATCTGCTATGAGTTTAAACTGAAGCTGTGCTTGATTCTCTGTAAGCCATCACCTTTGACCAATCAGCATCAAGTACCAGAACTGTCTGTTTGTATAATGTAGATTATCACTCACATGTGTGTGTATTGCATTTTACAACAGACTTTTCTTTTACCCAACAGATACCATGACACACACACACACACACACACCAGTGAAGTAATTCGACACAGTAATTCGTGGGTCTTTTTAAACTGGGTCAGTGTTTGTGTTACCCCTGTGAGCAGTGTTTTGTGTCTTGTTCATGTGTGAACATCAGAGCAGGTGTGTTGCATTGTGATGTTTTGTAACTCTTAAAGGCGTCTGCATCATTGAGGGCGTCTGCTTAGAAACGTTTGTCTTGGATTGGGTGCGAAACAATCTTATATTTATTTTTAATATCTTTTTCTCTCTCGCTCCTCCTCCTCTTCCTCCTCAACACAAATGGCAGCAGATGAGGATGACGTTGGCGTCTCCTTGGCAACAGGAGGAGAGCGAGAGTGAGAGACAGAGACGTACAGAGGGAGAGGGAGAAAGAGAGAGAGGGAGGGAGGGCGAGCAATGGCTCATTCATGATCAATCCTGTCATTGAGTGACACTTTATCTTCAGAATGACTGTGTGTGTGTATGGTGCTTCATGTGCTCAGGGTTGATTTCTCAAGAGCGCCTCGTTGCTGCAGCATACTGTGTGTGTTTCATAACTGTGTGTAAAAATGATTGGCTACTCGTGTCATGTGCTCCTGGTGACGTCTTTTCTGCAGTTGGGAATCCCATCTTATTCAAGCTTGCTTGCTCTCTCTGTCTCTCTCTCCTCCACCCGTCTGGTTTTGTCTCTCTGCAGTATGACGTCAGTGTTGGAGTTTCCTCTTCTCGTTCTCTCTGCTGTTGGAAATATTGTGACTTGTTTGTTCTTGAAAGCATTTTGTGGTCCACCTTTAGTTTCCAGTGTGACAAATGAACCAGAATATAAACTTCTCCTTTCTGATTCATTACTGGATTGAATTGCCTAGAATTGCACAAACTATATAGTATAAAAGTATAAAATAACTGGCATTCCCTGAATTAAACAATGTAATAAGATCATATGACAACAAGGTGGCAAACCCCTGTTAATACTGCATAATGCATACTGTAAATACTGCTTTTTTTAATAGAAAGTATATTGTAAATGCTGTGCAGTGTTAGGTTATACACTACAGACCCGGACCTTGTGTTCTGTCTTACATGTACGGACACTACAGATGCATGCAGTCCTGCAGATGTTGATACTGTGTGCTGCTTCACTCAGTCTGGAATTCACTTGGTTGTTTATGTAGTTACTTGTGTTGAAGACTCATCTGACAGTGTGGTTCTCTCCAGCAGGTGGCGCTGTGAGGATGCAGGAGTTCTGAAACCACATGCTTTCACTAGGATGACCCCCCCACCCTCTTCACATCTATAAGATCACATCAGACTCCCCTTCCCGTACACTCCCATATATCACACCACAGCAGCCGGTCTGTCAGGTGAATTCCTTGTTTCTTCATTTCTGTTCTTTCAACATGGTGATACCTCTTTAAGTCCATTTCTTTCAGGCCTGTTTCCATGTATTATTGTCATTTCTGTATATTATAGTATGTTTGGTGTGTATATATTGTTTAGATGTTCTATATTTTGCAGTAAATGCATCAAAAAATTACAGCATTGACTGTAACTACAACTGCTGGGTCTGTCCTGACAAGCTCTGTGTGATTGACTCTGATTGTCTCTAAAAACACACACATCAACATAAATATCTGGATTACAGTACTTCCTGCCCGAATCATGTCATTTGCTGTACAGTGGACGCCGGTTTACATTCATATCTTCTGTCTGTCTTCAGCGCGCTGTCTGACTGTGGAAAGTCTGCGGCTCTTTAAGGGAAGATGTCATTGATCTTCCCCCCCGACGGCATGGAGGGGGGTGACATCCTGCCGGCTGACGGTCCCACAAGCACCCGTGGCAAGAGCAGCCTGTCCGTGCCCGCTAAAGACACCAACACAGACTGTACAGAACCTGACGAGAACCTTTCACAAGATGCACAGGTAAGAGAACACAGGAACCAGAGCAGAAACAGATTTTATAATTGCTATATACATGTACTATATGCTATACATTCAATATAGTATACACTACATTCAAATAGATATTACTTAAAATCTGGATGTGAAAGTTTCTGTGTTATGTGTCAAACACTCAAATGTAAAGTAACTTTTCTTTAAAGCATCTATCTGTTCCTCATGAATACTTGATTATAAACCCTTTTGGCAATGAGCCCCTCCCCTTTTATGTTCCTGTAGTTTTCTTGTTGTACTTCATTCTGTTTGTCTGGTGCTGAAGTTCATCATTAATGAGTGATTTAAATGGTCCTCGTAATGGCAAGCAACATTTTTATTTGTCCTCACAGAAACGCTGTCAGAATCACGGCCACCCCAGGAAACGAGCCAAGGTAAACACACACACACACACACACACACACACACACACACACACACACACACACACACACACACTGTTGAAGTGCCACTAGTGTCAGTAGTTTAATCCTTTTAGGCAAATGTATATGCAGAAATACAGCCTGCAGCTTTAATGAGCAACATGATGTCAGCTGAGGTCACTGTGTGCATGTTTAGATCCATCTCAAACAGCATATGATACACAATAAGTGTGGAATTGATCATTCTGGTGCAGAGGATTATGGGAAATGTAGTTTTATCACCCCATAAAGCTGGTAAATAAGTTGAACTTTTGGCATACAGTTAAATACAATCTAAAATGTTCAGAGAAACATTTACCATTAAAACTCATTACGATCAGTGAACCCTCAGAGTCAGTTCTAAACATTGGAGGAAGTTGAAAAAGAACGTTTTATCTATTTAATTTTTCATGCACTAACCCCAACTCTGTCAAACGCAATCATAACATTTTATCACACATTTTATCTGCAGGTCTTACGCCAGCAGAAAAGTGATTTCAGAACGTTTTACATTTGAAGTTACAACAACACATTTTGTTGAATAGCGCTGATGTATCATCTATTATGAAGACCGTAAACATTCTGTGTTCATGCTGAGTTAATAAATTCGACCTGGCAGAACAAAACAAGACACATTTTACTCTCATTGTTGCATCCTACTGCTGAGATTTCACGTTCACTTTCTGGAAGCTTTGTTGACCTCATGTGAAGTGAGATCTTCTGAACTGGAACTTCATGAAGGAGAGTGAGATTTGGTTTAGTTGTTGGTGTGTCTGGAGTTTGGTTTTCCTTGTGCGTCTCTGATCATCTCGTCTGCTGTGTGTCTCAGTCTAATGCTAAACTGAAGCTGGTGAGGAGTCTGGCAGTGTGTGAGGAGTCCTCCGCCCCGTTTTCAACTGATGGACCTCCAGAGTCACAGGTAATATCACGCACGTGTTGAGTTTTCATGTCTTATGGGGACATTCCAAAGATGTAATGATTTTTTTAGTGTACAAACTGAATGTTTTATCCCCCTGATTTATAAGCTTCCTCAAAATTTACTGGTATTACAATACTTGTGGGAACATTTTGTCCTTGTAACATAGTGAATACCAGGACCACACACACACACACACACACACACACACAGTACTGCTGTAAAAACAAACAGACTGGTATACCTTTGCCACCTGTCCATCAACTGAGGTCTGGAAAAGTGTAATTTAGTATAATTTCTATACTGAATATACGCTGTGATTCACATTGAAGCTGTCTGTGTGTGATCTCTGAAGGACATTATTCAGCTCCACATCAGCTGTCCATCAGACAAAGAGGAAGAGAAGTCTTCCAAAGACGAGTATGAGAGTGAAGAGAGGGAGAAGAAGGACAAAACTCCACGCAAGATGCTTTCCCGCGGTAAGACGCTCTTGCTTTCTCTTTTGCCACACTTCAGCCAGAGACAAATGGTTTAAAGACCACAAATCTGTCTGCATGTACACAATCCTGAAGCTTTGATCACATGCAGCCATCCTGATTCAGGACTCATGAAGGGTTACCTGTAGCGATGTTGTGTGACGTCATTGTTTTTGTGTTGTCTTTCAGACTCCAGTCAGGAATACACTGATTCTACAGGCATTGACGTGCATGAGTTCCTGGTGAACACACTGAAAAACAACCCCAGGTACCACAGACTGTTCTGCTGCTGCAGAGTCTGGACAGCACTTGTCTCTTTTCACACCTGGCTTTATCTTTGCCAGTCTCACGCTCTGCCTGCATTCTAATTTGCATACTACAAGTCCTAAATAGTCTACTAGATACGAGCTAGTGTGTGCAAATAATATTTTAAGTTGGTATGCTGAAGTTGCCCAGGTTGTTTGCTATGTCTGTTGGATTTTGGAGGTGTGCATACCTGCATGCTTTTTCCAGTAATATTCCCCAAATTCCTTGGGACCAAAAATCTTATTTTGTGATTAAAAACATTTACATCTGAGAAGCTGATGGAGAACCATCTAACACTTTTAGCTTTACTGTTTAAAGCATGCGTTTACATTCATTGCCAAAAATGTTTTAAAGTTGGTGTGCTTTTTCACTACTACAAAGAACTTGTAAGAGTTGTTTACTCAGCAGTGCAGTACAAACATTATACATGCTGAATTCTGTGTTTGTTCAGTGTTTCACTAGTGTTATTTAAATTCTGTCCTTCAGAGATCGAATGATGCTTCTCAAGTTGGAACAGGACATACTTGAGTTTATTAATGATGAAAAGTAAGTCATATACAGTATTTTAATACAATAAATTAAAGGGCCACAAAAACATTCTCGATCATTTTTATCACAATTCAGAGCGTCTTGTAGTTTTGAAACTAGACAGCACAACAACACTTTTCAAAGGAAACATTTGACAAAAAGAAGTTTGTTGGGTTGGAAATAATTTAACAACGGATATAGTGCTGGTCACTGATCCAATGAAAATCACCTTTACCAGTTGATTTAGTCATTGTCAAGTTCTGTTAGACCTTATCTTACATCTAACTTCACTTTTCTGAGCCGTTATAAACAAATAACACAGACGTTGATATTTCTGTGCAATGTGTAATGCAGTGACATTTATACATTGAATGTTTCAGGTCATCGTTTTCAATTAGTAGTAGATATTTGTGCCCCCTGGTGGTAGCATGAGGGCATTGTAGTCTCATGACTCACTGAGCTTCATGAAAATACATGCAGGAATGTTTAAAGCTCTTTTATATAATGAAACCGTTCCTGATCTGAAGTCTGCTTGGACTAGCCACATTTGAATTGTTGTAAAGCAGCTGTATGTTAATGCACCAGCTGTAGACGGCCTACAGTTACTCTAATTATAACACTCACTGGAACAATTGTGATTATTAGTAATTATTTATAATGTGAGTTATAATTATATAGAGTTATTTATTGAAAATATTGAATGTCTCATCTCTTTGGTTTTGCCTTAGTTTTAAAAATCAATAAACCTCCTAAGACCACAGTTTTTACCACGGCTAAATGTTACATTATGCGTGTATATATATTCACTGTTTATTTCACACAGTTATCAGTATATGTGTGATCCTATTAGAATCAAAACCTTTATTTAAACTTTTACTCAACTTTGAATGAAGCGTCTGTGTGCAGACAGATGAGAACATGCACATGCTGGTGCAGTGTTTGTGTGGTAAATGTATTTGCTCTGTAACTAAAATGTTTTTGCTCATGCATCCAGTAATCAGTACAAGAAGTTTCCTCAGATGACCTCATATCATCGCATGCTGCTGCATCGGGTCGCCGCATACTTCGGCATGGACCACAATGTGGACCAGACGGGCAAAGCAGTTATCATCAACAAGACCAGCAACACACGCATGTAAGACCTCCATCCAGATGCATCCGCTACAGCAAACGTCCCAGTCACACGATAAAATCACTCTGTGTGTTTCAGACCAGAGCAGAGGTTTTCCGAGCACATTAAAGACGAGCGCAACATGGATTTCCAGAAGAAATTTATCCTGAAGCGAGATGATGCCAGCATGGATAAGGATGATAATCAGGTTTGTATTATGGAATGGTTCCACTTGTTGTCATCATGTTCTGTGTAATCAGTTGCCTAATTCTGCTTCTGCTCACATTTGGAAATCCACTCTGGTGCTCAGATTCGCGTGCCACTGCAGGACGGCCGTCGCAGTAAATCCATCGAGGAGCGAGAGGAGGAGTATCAGCGCGTCAGAGATCGCATTTTTGCACGAGAAGTAAGCACTAACTAAACTATATTTAAACTTACAATGTGCTACTGCAGCCAGTTTTGTGATATATTATATGTGAATTTGTAATGCCACAGAAAGCGTTTTTTGGTTGAAAGAGTTTTCTAAACAATTTGGGTGGAATTTGTTATGCTACATACAATGATCTCAGGATGGAGCACAAACTGACAGGTGTGTCTTTGTTTTCTCTACAGTCCTCACAGAACGGATACATAAATGATAACAGGTAAGACAGAGTTTCAGAGTTTTAACTGGCCACTACTGAATTCACAGCAACAGCATCACTGTTTGCTTTACTAAACAACAAAATTGTTAATTACATGTAATATTAGTCATTAATGAGAAAATTATTAAAAACACCAGTCTGCTCATACTCTTGCATAAAAGAAGTATTTCCATGTTTAGTGGAAAAGAAACTATACTATAGTGTTTACCCTAGGATTCCCATGAAATTCCTGAAAGTGTGAAAATACTGTCATATATAAATATGATAATCTTTACAGTTGTTTCTAAATTACAGTGGTATTACTATCCAATGCAGTTTATCCGACTCAGTTTTGATAATCTTAAAAATTAAGAACTGAGGTTTGTCAAAATTCATTGTTCTCTCTTATGAGAGCTGAAGCTGTCTTGTGAGGTTTTTTTTTTTACTTAAACATCACATCAAATCACTTCTGAAGATCTAGACCCCCATGCACACACACATAAACACACTTCCTGTAACCGACGGCCGCTGTTTTCTCCAATGTGACCCCTGCAGACTGTCCACTGAAGGCTACTCCTCATCCTCACAAAAGAGGAGGCAGATATTTAGGTACTTCCTCTGCTGTGTGTCATGCGCGTCTCCGTGGTGACCATGTGTTGCTTTGCGTTGGCTCAGTGCACTGTTGGGGTTGCTAGAGCCCCTGCATGGCTGCTGTACGGTTCGAACTCTCTAAATATGGACAAACCATCACACACTCTCTGATATGAACTGCATTTTGTGTGTGTGTGTGTGTGTGTGTGTGTGTGTTGGTTTGGGTGGTATGACTTATTTTATATCAAGAAACATTTGTGATTTATAAAATCTTTGTTTTACATTTATTTTTGAACAGTCATGTCAGTGAAATAATTTACAAATGAAATATACTTGATCTGATTTGGTGTTATTTGGATGTTAATGTAAATCAGAGAATGAGATAATTCTTAACAGATAAGTTATATGTTTTCTGTATTAAGATGTGTTGTGTCATTGCTCTGTGTTTCGTGTTACACCCCTAATAATTGGAGTTTTTCCTTGTTGTGACTTCGTTTGCTCTGTATTTCTTTCTGTTTCTTCATTTGTTTTGTGTAAATAACGTAAAGCAGTCCTGCCTGCTGATAGCTGAGTTTACTGTATCTACCACAGAAAACGCTACAGCACAATCTCTCCTGTCAACACATTTATAGCGTTAAACAGTATGTACCGTCATACCACCCAGCCCTACCTGTTGCTATGGTTACACAATAGGATATTCGTGATTTGTCGGTCATCATGCTTGTGTTGCAACACGGCTGTGATGTTTCCTCATGTTACCTTTGAACAGTGTCGCATTTCTGAGCATGTTCCGCGTCTGCTAAACATGAAGTTACTGGAACGTGTTTCTGACCTCAGGAGATGAAAAGACTGAAGGAGAGCGTGGAAGAGCTTTTGTGTCTCTCTTGTGTCTCTGGTGTGTGTCTGCAGTGAGCGCAGCTGCGGCTTAAAATAGCTCATTCATTAATTGCGCGTGCACACACACACACACACACACTGCAGAGAACACACACAGACTGCAGGGTTTGTTGGGTTTTCCTGGTCTACAGAGCTGAGGTCTCTTCTGTGTTTGCTCAGTGTCTGGAGGAGATATTGATGTCCATGAATGATGTTCTATAATCAGTGTTTGGCTTTAGAGAAAATCACACTACAACCACAAATTTCGGCCTCTTGTCTGAACAGACATGGTCTTTATCTTTTTCTGTTTGTGTTGAGCTAGATTTGTAAGTGTTTTTTTTTTGTTGTTTTTTTTGCTGGTGTTAAATCGTTTTTGTTGCATCGATTACAGTAGAATGTGAGTTTGAGGGAACGTTGTAAATGATAATTCAGTAGTTCAGAAGAAATCTACAGTTCAGAGCTTTTTAAAGGCGTTTGTCTGTGGGCAGAGTCTGGTCAGCTTGGATCGGAGTGTGTGTGTGCTGTCGGTTTAACAGTGAGACTGGTGGAATCTGATCTTTCACTGAATGTAGCATGTTTTGTGTTGTGAAATACCAATAAAAAGATTGGAAGTAAAAAAAGGAAATGGTTGAAATGAGTAAGAAGGTCAGATGTTTGATGTTTTAATCACTGCATGAGATACAGTTTCATCAGTTACTTGAAATGCGTGTGTGGATCAGCCCCTGTGCTGCAGCCCTCGTCTGTTTGTGTGTTTTGTCTTGTATATAAACCCAAGATGACAACATGTGATGCTTTGAGTGATTTTTTTTTTTTTTGTATTTGTATGTATTTGTTAAGTTAGTGTTATGTTGACTGTGTGTTTGTGTTGTACTGCAGTAATCTAAGCTCTTCTCTTGAAGGTTGTTTTGTTCTGTAGCATTATGTCTGGTCAGGTTCTTGTGTTGATCATCTGGTTTATGTTTTTGAATATGGCGTAGAGCTCCAGTAAAATGTGCATGTTTGTGCGTCTTTGCGAACGTGATGTGTGTCCTCCAATCAAAAGGCTTCTGACAGATGTGATCTGCTCCACCCTCTTCTCTCTCCAGGGGGAACAAGGAGAGCTCTAGCCGGGCATCTAGCAGTCGTCAAAGCAGCACAGACAGTGACATGAAGAGTCTGGAGCCTCGCCCGTGGAGCAGCACGGACTCTGACAGCTCAAACCGCACGCTCAGACCTCCGGTCACCAAGGCCAGCAGCTTCAGTGGGATCTCCATTCTCACTAGGGGAGACAGTCTGGGCAGCAGGGGGTCACAGGGCAGCACCAGGGGCTCCCGCACAGGTCAGAGGTTGCGCTGAGCGTGCCTGTGTGATTAAGATCATAAAATTACATTTTCATTTATGCATCTGACAGACATTGCATCCAAAGCAACTTACAGTGTATTAAAGTTACAGTATACATTTCATGAGTGTGTGATCCCTGGGGATCGAACCTACAACCTTTGTGCTGCTTATGCAATGCTCTGCCAGCTGAGGCACAGCAGCACCATGGCAGGAATTCAAAAGTTTTGAGGATTTACTTAAGTCATGTCTACGGCGGCCTAAATTAGTATTTTAAAAGTGGCTCTACTAAGTAGATTGCAATCATTGTGTGTCACAACAAATATCAGCAGTGAAAAATATTCAGCATTATCAAAGTGGTGGTGGACCTGCTGAGTAAATCAAATGGTACAAACCCCTGAAAACAGTTTAATTCCAGGCTGATTTAAAAGTGAGGGGGTGTGAATACTTCTGCCAGGCGCTTTTGTACTTGTTGCTGAATGTGCTTTAAGAAACTGTCCTCTGTCAGCACAGTGTAGCACCTCATCCATCTCTTCCAAACACCTGCGAAATCCCGCCTGAGTTATTGTTCGTTTTTGTGTGCTTGTGTCCCAGGAGTGCTGATAAAAGAGCAGGTTTCCAGATTCTAATGTTTATACATGAGTATGTTAATGAGTAAGAGAAGATCTGACCCCGGATCAACGCTCAGATGGATGTCTCTCTGTATCTTACAGGTCTTCCCACAGTAACTCCAGATGTTTGTGCACCAGCGCAGCCTCCCCAGCAGGGCCGCGGCCTCCTGCCGTGTCCCCCCAACTGTCCCTCCAGTGCCCCTCAGAGCCAGCCGCCTGCCCCACCCCCTCAGACCGCCCTACTGCCCACCCCACCCCACACACACCCTCACACACAGCACGGCATCAGCGGGCACAACCACATACTGCCTCAGGTGAGTACAGTGCGCGCACACACCTGTGTCTCTGCTACGTGACACCTGCAGCTGCTGTTACACCTCACTTCAGATGAACTGCAGTTAACCTTCTCCACATGATACATGTTAGAGATTGTTGTCTTTACTGCTCAGAACTCACGTTTTAAGGGTTGTATCTTAAATTGTATAAGTTAATTACATTTGTCAACATGTATTGAGCTGTATGACTGACATGTCAGGCAGTGTCAGCGTGTTGTTTAAGAGGTGGGGTTTTAACATTATAACACTATAATAGAGCAGCGTAAATAAAGGAATTAAACTGTGAGCCATTGTACAGAGAACACATCAGTTTAATTTTTCTGTAACATCACTATTTCCTCTCAAACACACTTCCTTCCCTCCAGATTCTTCCTGATACAGTAAATGTCTTTTCCTGTCTTGCCTCTCTCTCCTGCAGCCGGTGGCATCTCTGCAGCCGTCTGCGCAGACTGTGTCTTATTCGAACCCCTCATGCCCTCAGGTCATCCTGCCTGTTTCTCCTTCCCAGCAGTACAACATGGTACTACACTGCTCTCACTCTCCTCAGCCTCTGTCCTTTCCTGCATTTTACCTTTGTCTGGGATTCTGAATCTCTCTTTCTATTTCTCTCACGTGTCACAACCATGTGCTTCACCTTTCTTTAATAATGCCTCGCATATAAACCCTAGTGTGCTGCCTGTCTAGCATTTGAAAGAATTGGTTTACCTTAGTACAGTATTTAGCCAGTTTCTTTTTTTTCTCTCGCTCTCTTTTGCATTTTTAGGGAGATGAACTGACTCCAGGTTTTGGGCAGATGTCTCTCAGTCGTCAGGGCTCCAGTGAGGCCCCGGAGCCGCCCGGCTTGTACCCGCCTCCGCCCACCGTGCTATCCCAGCATCCCCCACCACAGGCCAGCTACATCATGCCCCCGCCACCCTCTGGATACCAGCCTGCTGCACCCCACCCACACCCTCCTCCAGCCCCGCCCCCTCCCGCACAACCCATCCTGCAGACAGCCCCGCCCACACAGGGCTACATGCCGCCGCCTCCACCCCCTCAGCAGGTAGAGCATCTAACAGTCGGCTCTTTTTTTTTTTTTTTAAATGAACACACCAATCAGAACATGTAAACATCCTAAAGCTGCAATCCATAACTAACTTTTTTGGGTTATAAAAGAACAAAATCATTAAAAAAATTGAGCAATTACATAACAGATCAGTATTTAAAACCGTCTCCTTACGTTACCCCAATTCACAACGGCAAGTTTATCATAATGATTTATCATTTGAGCTGTACGGTCTGATTTCCCAGGAAATGTCAGTTTGGCTTCATTTGACTTCAGCATGTGTTAAAAGAAGATTTATGTAAAGTAACATGCGATTTTGTGCAGGATACTTTTATTGTGTGATTTCAATGATGTGATGTTGCTGTTTCCTGTGCATTTAGAAAATCCAGTGCTTTTTTTGCTGGACTTGAAAAGGAAAGATTAATTCCATGTGGCTTAAAACAAATCACAGTAACAATCTGTGATCACAAAATGTTTCCTCTACAATTGAGGTGATAATGTCAGCTGTAATTTCATGTGTAAAATGTCAAATGTGCGAATTATTAGACACACACACTCTCTCTCACTCTCTCTCTCTCTCTCTCTCTCTCTCACAGGAAACAGGAAGTTGACAAAACATTGACAGAAAAGTTTAGTTACATTAATTGTGATAATTGTGGTCAGAGCTCACACACTGTGTTTGATGCTCACACTCTCATGATGATGTGCTGTGAACACACACACAGTGTACGTTAATGAGTGTGTGTATGTGGTGTGTGTCACTGTTCACGCATTGATTGGTTGTTCAACAGAGCCGCTTGTGTCTCAAACAAGATGAGCAAGAACTTATGAAGACATGCTGTGACAGAATGTGAAGTTGAATTTTGCATTTTTTGTGTCCATCAAATTCCAAATAAATGAGAAATTCCTGCAGTAAAAAAATAAAAATAGGCGTCTTTAAAATTTAAAAACTAGATATTAAAAATGTCATTTTTTTCGTTTTGTGCGGTAAATTACAGCCTCTTCATATTCAGGTGTGTGATGATAGCAGCACAGAATATTCTTCACAAGATGTTCTGCAAAACACATTCATCAGTCAGACTTAGGGAGGAAGTGTGTTTGTGTGTGTCCGTGTCATCCGTCTCTAATCTTCTCTCTGGTTCTCAGATTCAGGTGCAGTATTATTCCACAGGCGGACAGTTTCCCAGTTCAGGCCAGCAGTACCGCTCCATATCTCATCAGGTGTCGTACCCCACGCAGCGCGCTCAGCCACTGCCTCCTCCAGCACAGCCCTCCGGTCAGTGTCACAACTTACTGTCAGGACATATGTGCTACTGGATCAGTTAAAACGGTGTCTTTAACAGGGTGTTCTTAACAGTTAAACTTTTGACAAGTAAAAATATCAGAGACCGTTTTGAGACTGAACAGAAGGTGTTGTTTTGTGTGTGTGTGTGTGTGTGTGTGTGTGTGTGTGTGTGTGTGTGTGTGTGTGTGTGTGTGTGTGTGTGTGTGTGTGTGTGTGTGGTGTGTGTGTGGCAGATGGTGGGCAGCTCAGTGGGACCTGAAACAGAGCTGATTAGAGATTTATGTATAATCTCTTTGACTGAATAAATGAGTCTTACAGTGAGGAAATGAGGTCTGATATGTGTTTACACATTTGTGTTTATCAGCTCCTCTGCAGCCAATGATGACCAATCAGCAGCCCGCGTACCAGAGCATGATGGGAGTTCAGCAGCCGCAGAACACCGGTATGATGAACCCACAGCGTGCCGGTATAAATGGACAGATGCCGGGGATGATGGTCCAGTATCCACCAATGCCCTCCTATCAGGTGTGTGTGTGTCTGACATCACCTGTGTGCTCTTCTCGTGTGTGTGGTGTGTATCTCTCTGACATCATCTGTGTGCTCTTCTCAGGTGCCTGTAGCCAATGAGAGTCAGTCAGTGGTTCAGCAGCAGTATCAGCAGCCCGTGATGGTGCCAGTGAGTCAGTCAGTTCAGGGTGCCATGCCAGCAGCTGCACCCATGCCTGTCTATTACAGTGTCCTGACACCCACACAGCAGAACAGCACAAGGTACACAACTGAAGTTTGCTCTTGTTTCTTACGGCAAAAGGCAGAGTACTGACTGTCAGCTGACTGTTAGTACGTGTGTGTGTTTCAGCCCGTCTGTGGGTTACCTGCAGCCACCTGGGTCAGATCAGTACCAGATGAGCCAGTCGGCATCGCCCTGCAGCCCGCAGCCAATACAACAACAGTATTCAGGTGCCAAAGCAACAGTACACATACATAATCAGTGAATAATATATTGTGTTTTACATTTACTCTGTCTGTTCTGTACAGCTGCCCAGTAGATAAACATACACTGTACGACATCAGTTGTATAACTCCAGCATTAACTGTAAATATTAAGTCTTGTGCCAGTCTGTCGTGTCAGATTTAGTCCAGAAATTTTCCTTTCCTGCGCTATATGTATCCAAACTCGCACATGATAACAAATACATCAGTCAGCTGGTGTATCAGTAACGTATTCTTTATATATTGATGCCAGTATCACAGTACTGTATGGTGTTTGTATAACACTTTATGTTGATGTGTTGTAGGAGTCCCGCCCCCTGGACCTGGTGTCATGGTGATGCAACTAAGTGTTCCTAATGGACCGCAGCCGACCCAGAATCCTCAGCTGGTGCAGTGGAGCCCCTGCAAGTACTACAGCGTGGAGCAGAGACCCAGTAAACCTGAGCCACAGGTATTACACACACACAAACACAGTGTGCGTGTCTGCGTGTGTGTCTGTCTTTGTCATTGTGCATCTTTGTGTGTGTGTACAGGTCAGCACTCAGCTCAGCACTCAGATGAGCAGTCCCTTGGCGTCTCCCACACAGTCTCCTGCTCCCTCTCCGTCTGGCAGTGTGAACAGTGTGTGTCCAGGTCTCGGACCCCTGCCTATCATTTCACAGTTTCCTCGGCCCGGGGGGCCAGCACAAGGTACAGTACACACACTGTTGGAGAGATGTTTGTAAAAAAACTGGTATAATATAGCCTTTAATTTAAATAAGAAGTTCTTATTTTGCTTTGTGAGTTACACTGACAGTTGTGTCTGTGCAGACGGACGGTATTCTTTACTGGGGCAGCCGCTGCAGTACAGTCTGTGTCCACCTGTCATGCACAACCACAGTCAGTCATCCTACAGCTCTCATCAGGTACGACTAACTGGATGTTACATATTCCTGTGATGTGAAAGGTTTCCAGTTAACTGTCAGATATAATCTGTCTGTTCTCAAATCGTTTTTTGATAATCTGTGTGTGTGTGTTTACTCAGAGTCAAGCAGGAATGAAGCACGGGGCTCGAGGTAAAAGACAAACTCTCAAATCTGCCTCTACTGACCTGGGAACCACTGACGTGGGTAAGAGAAACCATTCAGAGTTAAAGACAAGCCACAAACACACCAGTGAACATCCAATCAGAGTTAAAGACAAGCCACAAACACACCAGTGAACATCCAATCAGAGTTAAAGACAAGCCACAAACACACCAGTGAACATCCAATCAGAGTTAAAGACAAGCCACAAACACACCAGTGAACATCTAGTCAGAGTTAAAGACAAGCCACAAACACACCAGTGAACATCCAATCAGAATTCACACTTCTCAATACGTAAATATTGGCTTATTCAGCATGATTCACCATATGACTGACATCAAGTCCTTCTGTTAAACAGCTCCTCCAGCATTTAAACCCGTCATGTTGCAAAGCATTTGTATTTGCCATTTTTCAGCAGACGTAGATTCATGTATCATCTTTCTTCTCCTGCAGTGGTGAGTCGAGTGTTGGAGGTCACAGACCTCCCTGAGGGCATTTCTCGTCCTGAGGCCGAGAAACTCTTCAACCAGCTTTCTCTCTGCGGTGCCAAGATACAGTGGCTGAAAGATCCACAGTCTTCTCGGGGCCCCGCGGCCCCCTCGGGACCCGGAGGAGGGAGAAGGGACAGCAGTGACCCTGCACACCTCTACACCGTCGTGGCCGTGTTTCCCAACACAATGGCGGCCCAGAATGCCTCTTTCAAACTGAACAACAGCGGCGGGAGTTTGTTCAAACTGCGCGCAACTAAAAAGAACTATGACTTGCGCGTGCTGGAGAGAGCAAGCTCACAGTGAGTCCGGAGAGAGAGAGAGAGAGCGTGCACATTACAGAGCGGGAGTTGAAGATCATTCTGACCTTCTTTAGAGATTTTTTAACATTATTTTATATCATCACCAGAATAGCACACATGACACAGAAGCGTGTTGCATCGTACCTGCACACACAGACATGTGCAAGAGAGTCGTCTTAAAGAAACAGTGCACTCAGAAATAAATACATCTTTCCTCATTTACTCACTTTCATGTCCTTCCAAACCGGTATGACTTTCGACATTTTGGTTTGGAGAATATTCTATGTTTTTTTTCCAAGTAATGAAAGTAAATGGGGACCGGGGTCATGCTGTAAAATTACACAAAGCACCCTAGAAGTAGACCACATGACTTGTGCACTATATGGTGAAGTCATACAATTGCTTTGTGTGAGGAATAGACCCAAACACGAGTTGTTACTCAGTGAGAATCTTTCGTGTCCTGTGTAGCTCTCAAATCAAAAATGGAGCTGTGAAATCAATGGCATCTGCTCAGAAGACGCGTCACGGAGAAAGATTTTTATTGGATGAAACCAAAAAAGTTTTTCCTCACACAATTTGGGCAGTGTGACATCAAAAGACTCAAAGTAAAAGTCCCCATTGACTTTCATCACATGGAGATCGTTTAAGATCCTCTGAGGAAAGTCTTTATTTTTGAAACGGGTGAGGAAGGTTTTGGGCGAACTGTTCTTTAATATTCGCAACGAACCCTTGTCTCTCCACGCACACATTCTGCTTCATCTCTGTCTGTCTCTCTTCCTCTGGCAAGCTCTCTCTCTCTTCTCATTCCTGTCTCACGCAGCTCTCGCTCTCTTTTCCTCCTTCACTTTCTTTCTCTAGTTTCTTGCTTTCTGTTTCTTGCCTTAACGCTGTTGTGGACTTCTGTATTGCGCTCTTTATTTTCCCCTCTCTCTCTCTCAGATGAAAACTTCTTTTCTCGGTTCAGTATATTTATATAAGTGATGTAAGGATTATAAGAAATAATCGATATATTTAGTGAATCTTTTCCTGTGGATAAGTTGAAGCTCCTCCCCCAGCCCCGCCTCTTCTCCTCGTTGTGTTTGCGTTTTTTGTTGACCGCTGTGCAGAAAGTATCGAGGTATTTAAAAGTACACAATGATTGCGAATGTCTACTGTAAATTCATTTAATCTGTTATTTTTGTTCGTTTTTAAAAATATAAAAGATAACTGAAAGATATCCAGAGTCTGCTGTTTGTTTTAAACACAAGTGTGCGCTGTGCGTGTGTGTGTGCGCTGTCCATGCATGCGTGTGTGTATGTGTGTGTTGACTTTTCCACCCAAAAGTCAGCAAAAACTCCTTTTCTGGCTGCCCTCATCTGTAAATGACGCTATAAAAATATAGTAAATACGTTTTTTAATTGTAAAAATCTAGAACGTTTTGGTTAGGGTTAGAATGTGTAGTACCGTGTTACTTTGTTTTCTAGGCTCTGAAGATGAATATTATGATAGCTCCTGAAGGAACATCTACTGTAACTCTGAGCTCAACAGTTTATGGGCCCTGAGCGAGTTCACACGGTCAGCTGTTAAACTCTGACAGGTGGAACTGCTTCAAATTCCTTCAAATACACACACAGGGGTCCTGCTGCCGACAGAACCCACCAACTGTTGGGCGTCTGTGGGGACGGGCATCAGTGTAACCACACAACACTGGTGGGTGATCTGAATTGCTTCTCTTCCATTCTAACCAGCAGTGATTTGAGTAGAAAAGCAGTTAAGTTAGTGAAGATCTCCAGCAGAATTTCTTGACAGGTAAGAGGCATCAGGTGTCCTTACAGATAAACTTATGAACAGATAAACGTTTATATGAAGAGTCATTCAGCTGTTTCTGAGGCATTCATTTGTAGATGTGAAATGTGGCACTTTAGAAAAAATGTTTTATGAGCTCCACGTTATCAGACCAAACACTGATCTTCTGTTTTATCACAGATAAATAACCTTCAACCTTGTGCGGTACCTTTAATCTTAAATCTGAGTGTTTTATTGTTAGTTTCTCTGTTTAATGTTGTTTAGCTAGAAAGCAACAAAATTGAAGAAATCAGGTTTCATGAGTTAATCAGATGTAACAATTTAGTAACGACTGCATAGGTGGCACAGCTCATATAAATGTCATATATGACATTCTCAACAAATGAAGAAACCCCACACAAATGAGTGGCCTCATGATGCTGAATTATTTTAGGACAGACACCGTCTGAGTAGTAGTGATTAATATTTATTTTGTATTAACAAAAAACGGAATACTTTTATAAACCTTAATTTAATTATTGTGTTGTCCATTGACATCTTTATTTTCAACACTATTAATTGTTTTATACTTTTAAAGTTAAACTTGGATTCTGTCTTTAAAAGCTTTTGCTTTAATGTTTGGGGGTTGTATTGTTTTATCTCTAGTTCCCTCTGCTGGTGAGTAGGCAGTACTGCAGGTGCCCACTGTGAGTCATGGCCCATTATGATGAGTAAGTGTGTACTTCTGCTCTCATCGTACAGTGACATTTATATCTGACGTCTGCGTGACGTCAGGGTGACGTCAGGGGGCTCATTGAGGGGAGACTGTCTGTGTGATTCATTGCTTGGCAGATGTGACTTATTAATGTCTCCTGTAATATCTCCCACATGAGCCACATTCCCATCTGAGGAGGTCTGGAGACGTTTGTACGGTTACCAAAACATGTCCGGCTCTCATTTCACTGAAAAATCAGCAGGAAAGATGACGTATATTACTTAAAGACGGGACATTCAAACACAATTCCCTCCGCATAATTACTGTAAAAAAATTTATTACTGTTGGCTGCTTTATCTTTTTTTTCTTGTGGCTTTGGGTAAGTCCCTCACAGGTTGAAAATGTTACTAAGTATAGTACAGTGATCTGTTTCCAGAATCCTGTTGTGTGTGTGTGTGTTTCTGTACAAACATTTATGCATTTGGCAGACACTTTTATGCAAAGCCACTAACAGTGCATTCACATTTTATCAGTACCTGTGTTCTCTGGGAATCGAACCCACAAACTTTTGTGCTGCTTACGCAATACTCTACCAGCTGAGCTACAGAAACATAGTTCTGATGACATCACACTTTCAGCCTTTTTACTGTGTTTTACAGTCTGAATGACAAAGACTCGCTGGATTTTCATGATAATCCACCTGCACCAGAGAACCTGCTCAAAGAAGAAGATCATACAGTAAGTTCTGACACGTGCGGTTATGATGGGTCAGTGATGGTTTTCAGTGACAGGAGCATAAAACTCTTGTGTTCTGTGGTTATGCATCGTTCTCCCAGGAAATTCAAAGAATACAATGACACATTTACAAAAAGACTGGTAGAACCACAGTACCATGTCCAGAAATGTTGGGACATTTTCTTTTTAAGATAGCTCTTATTTCTTTTCAAACACACACCACTCAGAACTTCTTTGTGCCTTGTAGTACCACAAATACCACAGTGCATGGAGTTTAGTATATTAAAGAATGACTGTACGATGGTACTGCCACAGGACCCAAATCCCATGGCATCTTACAGGCCCTTTAAAGAAGTAGTTTACTCCATAAACGAGAATTTTCCATCGTTTAATCACCCTCATATTATTCCAGATCTGTATGACCTAATCTTCTGTGGAGCACAAAAGAAGATATTTTGAGAAATGTCTCAGTGGTTTAGTGTCCGTACAATGGAACGGACCACCAATGTTTGGTTACCAGCATACATCAAAATATCTTATTTTGTGTTCCTCAGAAGCAAAAAAAGTCAGACAGGTTTGAAATGACATGAGGGTGAGTAAATTTCAAAAGAATTTTCATTTTTGGAGGAACTGGCTTTTAAGAAACCTCTAATGGACCTTCTGACCAAACGGTCATCCTGTTTTCTCTGGTTCTTCAGAGCTGAGCGAGCAGTGAGCCTCTGTGTCTGTTAAACATTTAATTCTATTTACAGAACAGCGTTATGTGCTGAGGGAGACACCAGCCAACTGCTGCTGTTTCACACCCTCCTTGAGGATTTGTGTGTGGGAGGAGATTTTTAGTCTGAAATCGGATGTACTCCTGAATATTGTACAAACACAATCAACAAGGTTGTGTTTTAACACTAGTAAATGCATTAGCTGACAAGAATGAACAATGAGCAACATAGTTTTTACTTAACCATATATTGGGGA
The DNA here is from genome assembly GCA_036877525.1 of Chromobotia macracanthus. Taxonomy (NCBI): domain Eukaryota; kingdom Metazoa; phylum Chordata; class Actinopteri; order Cypriniformes; family Botiidae; genus Chromobotia; species Chromobotia macracanthus. The sequence goes on from JAZGTH010000062.1 coordinate 2,640,103, forward strand.
CACAATTTGTACACAAAATCTGACAAATCCAAGCAAAACCTCCTTAAGGACATCTTCCGGACATCAAATATAGTAAACTTTTTTTTTATTGTAAAACTGCAGAAAGTTTTCTGTTATGGTTATGGTGTATAACTAGCTGTTTATAAAAGATCTAGGGAAATCTACAGATGTCCCCATTTAGAGTATGTGTATGTGTGTGTGTGTACTGACTTCTGTTCACAGGTGTATTTCATCTATGATGAAGAGGTTGAGGAGGAGGAAAAGGAGGACCCCCTCCCTCCAGAACCGGTTCGACCCGTGAATGACAGGCCGCACAAGTTTAAAGATCATTACTGCAAGAAGCCCAAGTTCTGTGACGTGTGCGCGCGGATGATCGTCCGTGAGTTCACGGGTTAAGAGATGTCGTGCTGGTGTTGTTTCAGAAGTAAATGTTTCTTTGTCTCTCTGTGTCTCCAGTCAATAATAAATTTGCTCTGAGGTGTAAGAACTGCAAAAGCAGCATTCATCACCAGTGTGAGAGTTACGTGCTCCTTCAGAGGTGCTTCGGCAAGATTGTGAGTAATCAGCCAACAGTCTCACAAAACAAACAGACCATCATAAATCTAGTGAGAGTTATGCATGAAATGTATTTACCATTTAACTGAAATTGCATTGAAATGAAATATTTTGTTTTGGCAAACATATTTGAGTAAATGTTATCATATACTGTAATGGCATATTATTTGTTAAGTAGTTTGGTTTCTATTTAGATCTCTCCCTCTCCCTCTCCCTCTCCCTCTCCCTCTCCCTCTCCCTCTCCCTCTCCTCTCTCTCTCTCTCTCTCTCTCTCTCTCACACACACACACACACACACACACACACACACACACACACACACACTCTCTTTCTCCATCTCTCTCTCATTCTCTCTCTCTGTCTCTCCAGCCTCCAGGTTTCAGGCGAGCGTACAGTTCTCCTCTCTACAGCAGTCAACAGAACGCCACAGTTAAAGAGCTTCTTCCCTTCTGTGAGTCATGCACTCTACTGAGACTCAAACTTTATTGCTGATCTGCAGAAAGATTCAGTAAAACTCTAACAAGATGCCCGTAAACTGAGTCCTACAGCATAACACTCCTCTATTCTCATCTCATCCTCTTTATCTGTCATTCTTATTACACTCTGAGCAATGTGGTATAGACAGATCATGTTATAGTGTGATTATAATTATGGCTATAATATACTGTATGAGCCACTATGAATGGGGGGTTAGGTTCTAATATTCCTAACTAGCTGGCTCCCATTTGGATATATAAGTAAACGTGTGTGCGTGTGCACTAAGCTCAGACGAACCGCACTGACCCTGTGTACGAGACGCTGCGTGTTGGTGTCATAATGGCCAATAAGGAGCGGAAGAAGAATTCAGAGGACAAGAAAAATGTGAGTGCAACCAATCAGATACAAGAGTAACTGACAACATCAGAGCGTGACGATTATTCTTCACTTCTCAGGTCATGATGGCGATGATGGAGGAAGAGGAGACGCAACCTAAAGCAGAGGAGGGTGCTGGAGACCGAGGTGAGGCGCACGCAAACTGTCAGACTACATAGAAAAATACCCAGAATCCTCCACTATGACATGAGTGACGCTCACAAAAACATGACTCTGATGTTCTGAATCATTCTCATTTTTATTCTCCATTTATTGTAGCAAATCAAGAAGGGGATAAAAAAGACAAAGCAGCAACAGAGGAGAAGGTGAGAGCTCAGAAGATCTGAGCTGAGTGATGGATGGGATCAACACTGCTGAAGTGTTTTTGTGTTGCTTTATTTCAGAACAAAAAACCTCAGCCAGGCAAACTGGGCGTCTTCTCCCAGTCTCACTATTATCTCGCCCTGTATCGCTTCAAAGCCATAGAGAAAGATGACCTAGATGTGCAGTGAGTGATCAGCGGTCCTACCACATCTGTATCTATACACTCAAGCTCTCATACTTATATACTCTAATACATTTTTTTTTTTTTTTTTAATTACACAGTCAGTTTTGTCAGTCCAGCTCTATATATCTGTGTGTTTGTTTTTCAGTCCAGGAGATCGAATAACAGTAATCGATGATTCTAATGAGGAATGGTGGAGAGTGAGTTATTTCTAAATCGAACAAGACTTTTGGACACTTAAAATATCTAAATGTCATCGCATTAGACAACAAAATATGAAAGCAAGTGACATTAAGAAAGACAGAACAAGCACACTGTACAAGCTAAACATTTCTACTAAACGATTTCAAAGTTAAGTTTGTTTGGTTTAAAAGGATAAAACAAAATAGTGTTGAAAATAAAGACAAAAACTATTGTGACGTTTTGTGGCTATCAAACGTTAGTGGATCAAAACTGTAGTTAGTGTGGTGATTAACACATGTGGTCACTCTGATAGAGATTTGACATACATCCACTAAAACTGACTTGATCAAAAGTCACTGTGAAAATGGCTCAGAAAAGTGAAGTCAAAGATCTAGCAGCATTGAAGAGGAGATAAAAACAGGCTGTGATATTTTGCTGTCTAATGCAATGACGCAGCACTTTTAAACAATATAATCATTTAATAATATTGTACTGTTGGACAGTAAAGATATTCTCTTTTTAGACAGTCCTAAATAGTTGATTGCTGATCAAATCTGTATTTCAGGGTAAGATTGGAGACAGAACTGGCTTTGTACCGGCCAACTACATTATCCGTGTGCGTTCAGGAGAGACAGTGTACAGGGTCACGCGATCCTTTGTAGGAAATCGAGAGATGGGCCAGATAACACTGAAGAAAGACCAGGTAACTCAAAACACACACAGACTGTGAGCTGCATCTGTGAGAAGTCAGCACACATGTGTTCCTCATCAGACGTATCGTGTGTTGACCACATTACAGATATGAGAGAAATAGTGAATATTCTGTGCGATTTTGTCTTGTGTTGTGGTGTGTAGATTGTAGTGAAGAAGGGAGAAGGGATCAACGGATATTTAAAGGTCAGCACAGGACGCAAGATCGGCTTCTTCCCTGCAGACATCTTACTGGAGATCTGAGTGTGTGTGTTTTGTCTAACACACTGTCTAATCAAAATCATGGCATCAAAATACTGTTGAATCACAACAGATTGAATCAAATCAAATACAAGCAAAATGAGTAACAACTGTGTGTTTGTGTGTGCTCAGTATAGTTAAAAGTGTTTATTATAACAAAGACAGTTTGTTTGCACAGTAAAGTGCTTTAGTATAGTAAAGAGTGTTCAGTACAGTAAGGAATGTTTAGTACAGTAATATTGCAGCTTTGTGTTGTGTGTGTTTCTGGTCATTTTAAGAATCAGAGGTCAAGCTGTGGTCAGGATGGCTGTGCAGTTGAGGGATAAATTTAAAATCCTCAGACATAACATACACAACATATAGACAGGTGCTCGTGTGCCTCTCTCTCTCTCTCTGTCTCTGTCTCTCTCTCGCTGTCTCTCTCGCTGTCTCTCTCTCTTCTCTTCGCTCTCTCTCTCTGTCTCTCTTCTCTCGCTCTCTCTCTCGCTGTCTCTCTCTGTCTCTGTCTCTCTCCTGTCTCTCTCTCTTCTCTCTTCTCTCTCTCTCACTCTTCTCTCTCTCTCTCTCTCTCTCTCTCTCTCTCTCTCTCTCTCTCTCATGTCTCTCTCTCTCTCTCTCACTTCTCTCTCTCTCTCTCTCTCTCACTGTCTCTCTCTCTTCTCTGTCTCTCCTCTCTCTCTCTCTCTCTCTCTCTCTCTCTCTCTCTCTCTCTCTCTCTCTCTCTCTCTCTCTCACTGTCTCTCTCTCTCACTGTCTCTCTCACTGTCTCTCTCACTGTCTCTCTCACTGTCTCTCTCACTGTCTCTCTCTCTCTCACTGTCTCTGTGTCCGTCTGTCTGTGAGGTGGTTGAGGTTTATAAGTATGTGCGACACACACTCAGCTGTCATTGCTGTGGGTGATGGTGGCACAGGTACCCGCTAAGCTTCAGTGGTCACATGATCGGCCAACAGCAGCCCCCGTCAGACACGGGTCACTTCCTGTTGATGGCGGATGTCTCAGCCGATCTCGTGTCACACTGCCACCGTCCTGTGTCGTAGTTCACTTGTGACCTCTGACCTCTGTCAGCCTAAGACTGCTCGTGAAGCCCAGAGAAAATATATCAGAAACTAAAGTCATAAGAGAGAGAAATAAATCTGTTCACATGCTCAATATTTACTCAGGTTGTGGCATATAAACAGCATATAGCTAACAAGATTTTATTATACGTCAGAGATTGAAAAATGTTTAACCTGGTTTAGATGCAACAGAGACAAATGATTTATCAACAACCCCAATCGCAGAAAGATTTTTACATTAATTCTACAGTGATTTTAAAAGTTTTTCAAGAATTCTTAGCCATGAACCGAATCATCCAGCTCTTAGATGAATCATATCATTACAACATTTGATTCTTATTAAAGATGGAAGAACTGGTGTAAAAATGTCTATGGGGAAAATGTATATGAGCTGTACTGCTGTTCTCTGTTGCAAACTACATTCGAGTTTCTACAGTGACACAGTAACTGCTTTATTCTCATCCTCCAGCAGATGTCACTTACACTCCTCCGTTAAGAGTCTGACTTCTGCCCCTCTCTCCTCTCTCTCTCTCTCTCTCTCTCTCAGCATCAATACTTTAACACTCGCTTTTGTTTGGAATCTGACAGAAATCTCCCATCATGCAGTGCAGATGTGTGTGTGTGTGTGTGTGTGCTCTGATGCATCTCAGTGGTTGTTTTAAAGTGAACATGAAATGAACTGATGAATTGTTGACAAAGTCAATGGAATAAATGTCTAAATCTTTAAATAATATCAGTTTCATACATTTTTTTAAAAGAATTGACGTTGTTGTGTTTGTTCGAGCGGTCAGATGAA
>JAZGTH010000062.1:2655000-2702500 GCA_036877525.1 Chromobotia macracanthus
GACCGAAAGCCACTGAAGGACAGATATAAAGAGAGAGAGAAGAGAGGAAAGAGAGATTAAGAGAGAGAAAGAGAGTAGACTGATGAAATGGTGATTGGCTCTCGTCTTTAATAGCTGGCCTGAAGGTTTCCTGCTCACTAGAGCCCATCTATATTCTCTCTTGCTCTCTCTCGCTGTTCTTCAGGGCATGGGTGGTGTAAGTGATACTGTTTATCCTTTACTTTTGCCAAAGTAAAGAAATCTATTTGCCGTAACTTTCTTTATCTCAGTATTGCTCATCTCTTTCTCTGTTTCTTCTCATTTTATATCTCATCACATCCCTGTTTCCCGGGCAGGAGAGCACACTAAGTGCTTGTGAAAGAATTGGATTATGGGTGCTTTATTGAAATGTCACATACGCATTAAAAGTGATTCACACTGAATGACATCTTAGCATAATCTTAGCATAATTGGACAAGCAAAGCTCAGATCTTTTGTTCTTAAAGGTAGGATAGGCGACTTCAGAGAGGATAGCAATAGCAAGCTAGCTTTGAAAACATAAGATCCCGCCCTCCTTTAGAGCGCTCTCCAAAGCCACGCCTCCTCCAAAACACATGAACTGTACATAGTTTGATAGGCAAGTAGGACATCCTATCATTGCATTCGGACCGAATACAAGCAAAATTTGTAATTTGTTTTCTTTTTAATCTAACTTTATTTATTGTATCAACTAAGATATCAAAGAGATTTGTGATCTTACCGTATCTTATAGAATCTTATCGTATCGTATCGTATCGTATCGTATCTTATCTTATTTTATATTAGATTGGATTAGATGTTGATGGGGAGAGTATAACTCCGGTTGTGTCTGTAAGATGGAGATTCATCGGTCATGAAGATGGAGGGTTAGGTTGAACTGCACAGATTGCGTATAGATCGTCTGCTGCAGAACCTGTGAGTACAGCGAGAGAGCGTATGAAGCAGTTAATGTGTTAAAGACTAATCTATTTTAATTAAAGCTGAAATCAAGTGGCCAGTAATTAGTTTAGAGCTGAAACATTGGCCCCTGACTTTTGTGCTAATTGATATCGGGGCCCTTATTTGTGAGCGATGCGACTCAACAATCGTCTGCCTTTGTGGGTTTAATTATAACACTGTTTGTTTTTTCTGTTTCTTGCTCTGCACAGAGATAAGAGTGATTGTTCTGAAGTGACCTCTGTGGCTCGATCGTCTCTGTAGCTCAAACCCTGGATTGTTTTAGTCAAGATTATAGTGTTTTTCCTGCTTATTTTAATCAGTAATAGAGATGTAACTTTGCTGTAAATGACTTTTGACTGTTGGAATGAAGCCTGGTGCACTTTATAATTTATTATGCTTGTAAACTCTTAAATTATGAGAGTTTTGTGGTCACAGTTTTGTGGTTCCTTTTTTCTGTTCATTTTAACATCATTTTAAGATCATTCTGTCCATAATTTTAACACATACAGTTGTGCGTTGTGTAGTTAAATTGTAACTGATGTATCAAATGTATCTAAACATGCGCGGAGATCCGGGCTAAACCCCGAGTAATTTTATACATTTTTATTCTCTGTGTTTTTTTGTGGTGAAATGTGAACCTGGACTTGTTTTTGTGAAATTGTATGAGGTCAGGTCACCTTCTTCTGTATGTGTCTGTCTTTGTTTGTGTATAGAGGTGTGTGTTGGAATGTGTGTCTGTGTTTGTGTATAAAGGTGTGTGTCTGTGTATATAGGTGTGTGTGTGTGTGTGTTTGTTTATGTATATAAGTGTGTGTTTGAATGTGTGTGTGTGTCTTTGTTTGTGTATAGAGGTGTGTGTTAGAGTGTGTATGTGTTTGTTTGTGTATATAGGTGTGTGTTTGAATGTGTGTGTGTGTTTGTTTGTGTATAGAGGTGTGTGTTTGTTTGTGTATATAGGTGTGTGTTTGTTTGTGTATATAGGTGTGTGTTTGAATGTGTGTGTGTGTTTGTTTGTGTATAGAGGTGCGTGTTAGAGTGTGTGTGTGTGTTTGTTTGTGTATAGAGGTGTGTGTTTGAATGTGTGTATGTGTTTGTTTGTGTATAGAGGTGCGTGTTAGAGTGTGTGTGTTTGTTTGTGTATATAGGTGTGTGTTTGAATGTGTGTGTGTGTGTTTGTTTGTGTATAGAGGTGTGTGTTAGAGTGTGTGTGTGTGTTTGTTTGTGCATATAGGTGTGTGTTTGAATGTGTGTGTGTTTGTTTGTGTATAGAGGTGCGTGTTAGAGTGTGTGTGTGTTTGTTTGTGTATGTAGGTGTGTGTTTGAATGTGTGTATGTGTTTGTTTGTGTATATAGGTGTGTGTTTGAATGTGTGTATGTGTTTGTTTGTGTATATAGGTGTGTGTTTGAATGTGTGTATGTGTTTGTTTGTGTATATAGGTGTGTGTTTGAATGTGTGTATGTGTTTGTTTGTGTATAGAGGTGTGTGTTAGAGTGTGTGTGTTTGTTTGTGTATAGAGGTGTGTGTTTGAATGTGTGTGTGTTTGTTTGTGTATAGAGGTGTGTGTTTGAGTGTGTGTGTCTTTGTTTGTGTTGTCAGTCTGTCATCTCCACACACAGACTCCGTCACACTCCTGCACTTCCTGTTTCCTCCCTCTTCTCTCATTCTGCAGGATGTTGATTTGCTCGGTAACTCAGCAGATGGTTCAGACACACACTGCTGCTTTAGACTGAAGTGATGGGCGCGTGTGGACCCTGTGTATGTGTGTGTGATAGCTTTCAGGTCGGTATCTCTTTGCACTGCCCCTCCCTGAATTCATAACTTCTGTCCTGTTTTTTTTTCTAAATACATCTCTCCCTCTCTCTTTTCTCTCTCTTTCTCCGTCTCTCCTCTGACCTGTCTTGCTCAATCTGTTTTCTTTGCGGCAGCCCCGTCCGAAGCACCATTACGTTAACTAGCTGTGGCTACTCTCACTGCGATCTTTCACCTTTAGCATTCCGCATTGATCCCGCCCTCAGTGGGAATAACGTCAGACATCGGCTCTTATCTCCCTCTGCGCTCCAAACAGTCTGATAGAGGCAGAAACTGACGAGTTTGCAGAATTTCTCGGCCAATATTAAAAGAATGTCGATAAGTAAGCAGTTTTCTTACCGGTGGGGAGAAAGAGACAGAATTAGGGAGGAGTTGTCTGGTGTCGTCTTTACCCATAATGCATCAGTCTGTCAGAGTGTAGCTGCGGCTGGTGAGTTTGGGATGGGAAACGCTTTTGGACGTGTTGTTTGTGAGATTTGTGACTCTTCGGAAAGTCGACCTACTGCTGGGTTACTTACAGTTATTCTAAAAACTCTCATGTGACGGTTTAATGTTCAGAGAATCAACAAATATCATATCCAACAGGGCCGATATATGACCACACAGTCCAGTACTGTTGTTATTTATCCACCATTATATCTAGAGCACATTTTACCTTCTCTGTGAATTAAATCAAATCTTAAGTAGTGCAAAGAGAGTGTAAAACATTATGAGATACAGCAGGTGTAATTTTCATCATGTTATAAAAGTATTCTGTTTCAGTGAATGAAATTTTGCTGTTTGATGTCTGTAAACAGCTGTATTCTGCTTATAATTGTGATTTGCGAGTCGTTTTTCAAATTGTCCTCCTGGGTGTTGTGCTTTTTCACGCAGTCGCATTTACTGCTGCAGTTCAGCGTGTTTGTTAGATTCCCCCCCACAAAACATGCCAGAAACTCCAAATCATCATCTGACATCTACTGTGTGTGTGTATGCCATTGTGTGTGTATATATATGTGTGTTTGTTTACAGGTTTATCTATATTTGTTACTTGTGATGAACTGGCAGAATTGTGTTTTTCTTTAAATATAATGTCATGCACATGTTTTGTGAGGGTTAAGGGTAGGATTAGGGGACAGAAAATATCAATAGCCTGATATAAAATTATATCATATACAAATCAATGGAATGACCTCACTAATATAGTGAAACAATCATGTATGTGTTTGTGTGTGTTTTCATCTGAAATATGGTGATAAAGAGTAAAAGTAAAGCAGGAGTCTGTGGAGCGTTTCGAAACACAGAAGGAAAATCACAGTGGGTTTGTGTTTGTTTAGGAATGATGTAGGAATGTCTTATTTGGTTGGATTTGGATGTGACGCTCTCACTAGCCTGACAGCTAGACTCTTGACCATCTGCTCATAGACAGAAGAACATCAGACCACCATGCGAGGTGACCAATCACAATCAGTTTCATTTGTGTGTGTTGTAGCTGCAGCTAGTTCTGGAATTTATGACAAACTCATTTCAGTTTTCATTTCAATACAGAGTGAATGAGCCGAATGAGCATTGTGTATTCAGACTGATTTAAAACAATGTTATATTGAACTTTTATAAGTGATAGTTAAATAGAATCACTGAAAATCTCTTGAGAAATAACAGCTAATGCAGTGTGTCTGGTCAGATTACAAATAGAGAAAACAATGTTAACAACCGTTGTCTGTCTTGTATTCCTAAATGTGTGTCAATGTTTTTTATGCTGTTTACACAACGGCGAGAGACTTGTTTCATTTGATATGCTGCTTTGACACACACACACTGTATGTTCTACATGTATGTACTGTTAGTCTATGAGCTGATGCCTTTAGACAGAATGAGGAGTCTCTGTCGCTGCATATGTGGGGTCACAGGTCACAACGAAAATAAATTGCGGAAGGGGAAAATGAATTACGGATGACGGTGTGCCAGCGGTGAGGAATTGGGCTGTCACGACAAACGCTCACGCAGGTCTGTATAATGAAAGAAGATGAACCAGCGCTTTAACACTGATTTTGGGCTGAATCAGAGAGATGTGTGTGTGTGTGTGTGTGTGTGTGTGTGTGTGTGTGTGTGTGTGCGCTGAGCAGGTCTGATGATTCTTAGGAGTTGGGTAGTGTTAGGTAAGGTAAAGAGACCATTTTGAACACTGGTCTGTGATCTGCTTCTTTAATAACTGATTTTTGTTCATTTTTAGCCAAAAAAAAAAGTTTACCGATTACAGCTTTAGAAAGTGTGTTGAACTATTTTCTAGCAGTGTTTTATGAATATTCCAAAGAACAAAGCATTGCAATAATGAAAACATGACGTGATTATTCCTGCATGGTCCAGAGTGAGACTAGAACAGATTTTGTGGATGGAGGATGACGTCTTATGAGATGTCAGTTCTGTGGAGCTGCTCTGTTTGTCTGAAGACGTTGGAACTGCATTGGCTGTTTGTTCCACCAATAGAAAACTGGTTGTGTTTATAGGAAACCTGTTCAAAAACGAACACTGTTTTGCAGTTTCATTTGCCGATACTAATGGCACAGAAATGAATAACTTCTGTATTCATTTATAAACTTTGGCTCATAAATTTAGAGGCTGAAAAAACAAACAAATGAAAATATGATTCGTTGGGAGTTTGTATGAGTATGTGGTCATTATAATAATAATAAAGCTTTGTATGAAAACGAGAAGCCTGCCATATTGTATTTCCTACACATATACCGCAGAGATTGTATCATTCATACTGTAATCTGTTATAGACAACTCTCCCCCTCTCTTTCTCTCATTCATTCTTTCCTTGTTTATTTCCACACAAACTGAAAACTTTCCCAGGTGGCCGCTGTCAGAGCCTTTGCCCTGTTACACATGCAGGGAGAGAGAGAGAGAGAGAGAGAGAGAGAGAGAGGGTCACCTTCTACATCAGCATTTAACACTGCAACATATTTTCCATCCATACTAATATTAATTATAATCTACATAATGAAGGTACGTTCAATAAGTGTGAAATATTCACTGTTATTAATGCTGTAATGAACATATAAAATATGCACAGAATACCAAATACCAATAGATACAAATATCTATTGATTTGATCTGATTTGATTTAATCTTTAATTTAAATCAGTCCAACACAAATTAGTAGTGAGAACAAGATCAGAAGGAAGAGGTTATATTTAAAAATAAAGCTGACAAAACCTTATTTAAGACCATTAAAATATTTTGCACAGTCATTATTTTTATTATTACAGATAAGCATATTCCTTCTTAATGCGCATTATTGTAAAAATATATAGTGTAGTGTTTACATTCTGAAGTCACAGTTTAAAAGTCTAATTGTGTTTGCATTGTGTATGTCGTGTTTGTTGTACTAAATTGTCCAAATTGCAGTCCGTAACTTTTGCCTCTCTCTTTGCATCTCTGTTTGAAACATAAAATTGCAGCTCACTTTACGTACTTTTCTCAAATTATAAATCAATGTTATATACTTATTGTTGTGAAGGTAAGGGGATCGTGTTGAACACCAATGTGTTATGTACTTGCTCAATAACTAATTTTTTATGTGGAAAAAGTTCAAAAAGATTTCAGCTTTAGTTTGGGAGTGGAACATGAATTAGACATTTGTGAGATTACTTCGAGAATCAGAGTTAGTAACATTTCCACTGGAGCTCTCTGGAGGGGTGACGGAGTTGAAGATAACCCTACAGTCATTGATCTGAGCTGTGGATCTGTCATCAGACCTTCTCCTGTGGGCAGTTATTCAATCTCTACAGGCATGAAATATTCCAGCATATACAGTCAGAGCTGCTTGACTGGAATACATCAGGTTGAACTGAAAAAAAAAATACAATTTTTTCTTCTCATAATGTGCTTTTCTTATTCTCCATCTTCTCAGCACACGTGCACACATCCCTGGCTCGAGGTGAACATCACGCTGGGCTGCGATAAAAAGTGTTTTTAGTTTCTAATTGCATTAGCCGCTGGCTTATTGAAGTATCCTGCTATAACTCACAGCAGTGGGGCAGCGCTGAGCTGATCTGGATAACATTAGTGTCACTGAAGGGGAAGGTGTGTTTGTTATCAAACCTGTGACTGTTTTAGTCTCATATTGAGATTCACTCCCTGTACCTGACAAACTGGAGCTTCCCTTCTGGTTATATTCTGCTTATATCATGAAATCACAAAATACTTTTATTTTTTATAATTATTTTAATATTGCAGTGTTTATTATAAATAATTTATCTGTGCATGTCATTATTTCTTTTAAAATCATGTTTCCTCATAAACATTAATCAAAATCCGAAAACGTACTTTATTTGTCTCTGTTTGCGTTAAATTTTCCTGCACTTTAAAAGGACAGTTTACTGAAAAATGGAAACTTGTTGTTAATTTATTTACCCTCCGGTCATTTTTCCTTCAGTAGAACAGTAAAGAAGATTTTTAGTTGGAGCTGTGGTCCTTAGTGGCTCATAAAATGCCGATCCTGGGTGCCATTTCCAACATTAGTAACATTATTTACAACACTGAGCTAAAAATCTTCTTCACTGTTCTGCTTAAGAACAAATAACTACATGCTGGATACTCTGAGATAAGTTACAGCATATTTTCATTCTTGGAAGTACTGTCCCTTTAAGTTTTCTATTTGAGTATTTAGTACTCATTACAGTCACAATGTGAGTATTTTCAGAGTTTCTGCTCTGTGTGTTTGCAGAAGTTACTGTCTCTCTTCCGTGTCATTAGTTTGGAGCGATTACGTAAGTCACAGCTGTCAATCATGTGGAAATGGAGCGCGCTCCGTCAAAGTCGCTAAAGCGCTTCCATATTCTCTGAGGCTGAAAATTCTGACATTCACCAGGCAAACTTTCATTTAAAATGTGCTGTCGCTCCTTCTAATATGAGCCGTTTCCAGTCACTCTGAGATTCTGTGTGTGTGTGTGTTTTATTTTCCCACAGGCCACAAACAGTCTGGAGTTTCTGCACAGAACAGTTAAAGATGTTTTACTGCACTAGACTGACTGTCATTGTGTTTGTAATGTTCTGTGTTAATAATCAGCTTTCAGGAGATGCTGACGAGGGCTGGACTGAATTCTGAAAGCTGTAAGGCTTTGTGGTCCTAGTTTTGATAAAACGATGGTGTGATGATTTCAACATGAATCTGTTTTAAAGTTAACCTAAGAGTAATGTGAGCTAACTGTCAGTCACTCACTAATACCCAGCTAACAATTTCAGGTTCAGGTAAAAACATTTCCCTAACGGTTCCAATAACATTTCCCAATGGTTAAATATCAAAAAATGTCTCGAAGTCTCGAACTTGCATTAACTTTATTGTTTGGTTATACAAACATTATTTACTACTTAACTATTAACGACTTGAGAATAGCATTTTTATATATCTAACTTAAAAACATTTCACTAACGTTACTGCAAGAATGAATTTTTTAAAGAATGTTAGCCACCGTTCTGAGAACATTCCATATTAGCTGAGTACGTCATTCAAAACCATTCAACTTCTGTCATCTGATTCAAGTGCAGTTTCAAGTGAAACAGGATTAAGAAGAAATGTAGAGCAGGACTTCAATTGTTTTCCATCTGAAATGGTTTGGGTGCAGGGATTGTGTGACATGTGAGGTTGGAGGGCTGAAACATGTTTTGTTGTTATTTTAGCACCTGATTCACCACAGATATGATGCAAATCAGGTAAAATGCAAACATGTCAAAAATATGCCATAGGCACCCCATCAGCTCTTTAAATTCATCATGAAATCAAAATTTCCATGCATATCATTTTTAGTTTTTAAATCTAACGTGCCGTCGTAATCTTTAATCAAAGTCTGAACACGTATTTCCCTCTGCATCAGCAGACCTTCCCTGTTGATGTCAGTCTGACCGTTTGGGTGGAGCCAGAGACGTTAACTACGCCTCTCCAACAGTCAGTCAGTTATGTGAGAAAACTGCAGGTGGATTTACCTTCTGGTTCACACATACTGTAAGATCTTGAAACTTTTGTGAAGGTGCAAATCTGAAGCATCTAACTTGCTTTGAAAGGTGGTGTGTTTGTGCTGGAAATATGACACTTGATGAAATTGGATTGTGGGTGGTTAGTGAATCAGACACAACTGTTGGGTGAATTCCAGCACAGAGCCTGATGGAGTTTCAGGGCAGGACTTATGCTCTCACACCATCTTCTGTCTCTCGTCTCCATCTGCTGCGGCGTCTCTGTAGATGACACCAGAATGTGACCACACACCAGACAAGATGGCAAAGAGATACGGCCCGAGAGAAAGGGCAACACACACACAGAGAGAGAGAGTGTTTTGTGGCTGCCGACCGCAAAAGGCAATTCCAATTTGTCGGCCAGTGTTGCTCTGGTGTGTGTATGTGTGTCTGTGTGTGTGAGTTAATGAGGCGAGTGTGTGAGCTCTCACTCATACTGCCAGTGCCGGCCGATCGCTCTCTGATTACTATAATGAAACGGTCAGGGCATTATTAACCAAACGCCACACACACACACATAGACAGAAGGAGAAGAATCACGCCCCAATACTGTCCCCGCATCTTTTAGCCATTTGTCTTTTTGTTGGTTCTTTTAGAGAGAGAGAGAGAGACAGAGAGACCTTTTTAAGTGGATATCACAGATAAATGTCTCGCTGCTGTGGAGGCGAGAGGAGTTTATGCTGTCTGCCTTTTATTAGAGGATCAGATGAAGTGCTGATATCACACTGGATAAGTTCAGTTCGACACTGATAGGTCAAGTATAAATGCTGCTTGTGATGTACAGTAAGACGGCTTGTAAGGGTGCTCGCCTGCACTTTATAAATTTAAAACGCATTCCTCTTAATCTGATGTGTTTGAGGGGCGATCTTCAATACGTTAAAATTAAACAGATGGTGAAATATTGCTCCAACGAACAGCACCACAGATGAATACAAATAATCAGAACACACAAAGGGGCAAACCTGTAGTGCGACAGCTCTCAGACGGTTTCTTTAAAATCCCCTTAATTCTCCTGAGTAAAGATTTAACTCCAAATTTTCCTTTGTTCAATGTCTAAAATGGATATTAAGTCAGTTATATATAATTTTTGGAGCTTCCCAGCTAACAATTTTAGGTTGTATGAATGTTTTTCTAATGTTTCCATTAAAACATAAAAAATATGATTTTGAAAGTTCCAGGAACATTCAAAATGTCCTTTTCTTTTAGATGTTGGTTATAAGAACATTATTCAAACTTTAAATTCTGTCATTCTTTAAAACGTTCTACTAACAACTTGAGAATAACATGTTTGATATGATAATGTTAAAAAACATTGTTACAACATTTGTAAACGTTCTGAGAATGTTAGCTGGGTTTACAGATTTTACAGATTACAGCTTTATTGTTTCTGCTGAAGAAACTCGTACATGTTTAAAACAACATGAGGGCGAGACGATGATGGTGGTTTTTATTTCCACAACAAACATTAAAAAGAGCCAAATATGAAACAGGCTAAACACTGATGTTTGAGGGAGGTTTATCTAAATTGCAAGCAGGCCCGTAGGTTGATCTTCAGGGAACAGATCTGTGGTGTACAGACACAATATAGCCAGTGAGCAGTTTTCATTAATGAACAAGTGTAATTAAATTGATAAGAGTCTCTTAAGCACCTTAAAGCTAATAAACTGTGATCAATCCTGAGTGACAGCTCAGAATCAGAGATAGTTCTGTGCTCGATGGCTTTACTGCGGTGTTCTCACACTAATGACTGCACTATTGCTTTTCTGATGTCCATTGGAACAGACTAGTGTCGGATGTGTGACTTCATGGTGATAATCTCATTGTCTTCTGTGATGCAGCCGATGTTGGACGGCAGGCTGGTGTTTTCAGAAACAGTTTTCTAACACCAACACGTTCGGTTTGTTCTTGGAAAGGCTTCTCTTTGATAATTAGTTTGAAACCCTCTGGTCCAGAAGTCTGGAGTTTGGAAGATGGCCAGAGGTGTCTAAATTTAGTGCATGTGATATAACTGTTCCCAGATCAGCTTTCTAAACTTGGACTGATGATTCCCAGGAGCTAGAACCACAGATGTTTGCTTCTGATCACCTACATTTCATTTACATCACTAGTTCTTCTCTGGTTCTGCTTCAGGAACTAGATTTTACATTAAACATCAAGTGAAAAAACCAACCCAGTAGCAGAATTATGTTAAACACTTTTCACATTTTCTTTATGAAATGTAAAACCCTGCTTGTGTTTACAGCGCAGAACCCTCATGATAAAGAGATCTTGTCTCTCCCTAGATCATTTCTGCTGAGATAAAGATTTTATTCAAATGCAACCTTTCAGATACACTTTAAAGAAAGTGCTTCACGGTACCATAGAAGAACCATTTTTGGCTGTGTGGTTCCATAAAGAACCTTTAACATCTGTAGAACCTTTCTGTTACTAAATGGTTCTAGAGGGAACCAAAAATGGTTCTTCTATGGCATTGTTGTGAAGAACCTTTGAAACCTATATTGTTAAGAGTGTATGTCGTATCATTTCGCTCTCTTCTCAGCTGACGGTCTCTAAAAGTTCTCTCAGTTATCAAAAACGGTCTTGCAGTAATGTTAGTAGAACTTTTTTAACATTATATATCGTCTACTGTATATTAAAAACATTATTCTTAAGTTGTCAGTGGAGCATTTTAAAAACGTCACAGAATTAAAAAAAGGTTTAATGTTCTCATTACTGAGCAATAAAATGAATACAAAACCTGGACATTTTGAACATTCCTTTCTCTTTAAATCTCGTTTCTCAGGTATCACAACAGATCTCTGACCAGTCTCAGAATTGTTCCAGTCCTGTGGAACCCTGGAAGTGTTGCCATCAAAGCACACATCCACAGGCACCATCAGTACACAAAAATAACAATCATTTCAAATCGACCAGCTGAATTCAGGCCTCCATCACGTTCCTGGTCGTTCAATGACTCTCCTCCATTTCTGGATCTTTATCACTGATGCACTTGCCAAAAGAATCAATCGCTTTAGTTGTTCCATTGCATTGATGTGCTTTAAAACCCCGGCATTTATTTACACACAGATAGTTGTCTTCTGCTGCCTACCTTTTGAGTTTTACTGTCATAATTACACTAGGCATGTCACAAAGAGTGACCATTATGCTCCAGTTTTAAACCTGGTTTCGCTTTTAGATGTGCTGTGAAATCACCTAGTACTGAGTACAATTGTTGCTTACAGTTGTCCTGCTAATGTGTGTGTGTTTTCTATAGATTAGGTTTAGATTTCGGGTCACAGCTGGGGGAGTTTCTGCTATTGAGGTGTATAAATGAACAGATAATGCATGGAAAACTGCAGCTGTTATACTGTAAGGTCTGTGGTTTTGTTCAACGCACCAATAATACAGAAAAGCTGCACTATCAAAAAAAATGTTATTACTGTAAAAAGTTACATTACTAGTGATGTTACTGTAAAATGTTTCACTACTGATATTGTTACTGTAAAAACATTACATTAGTGTTACATTACATTACATTAGTGTTGTATGTGTGTAAAGCAGGTACTGAACACTGTATCCAGTCTCATGCTCTGGTTTTATTTCTCTTTTATCTTCAACATTACAGACACCCTGTAGTCTCGTCAGGTTCTGTAGGTCATATTAATATTTAAATATCATGAGCATCACAAGACAGTCCTAACAAGAGTGTGTCTGAGATCTGTGTCAGTGTGTGTGTGTCAGGGATCAGGTGTGTGCAGTTATTCAGACTGAATGAATAATCATTGAGCTCATAGTTCAGTTCCCTCTGCTCTTGTCAAGAGCGCCTCCAAGCCAGACTTGAGAAGCGCAGGTCATATTTTGCATCCAGATTTTGAAAATGCTGTTTTTGATGTTTTCAATATTGATACATTTTCTCCGCCTGGTTCTGGTCCCAGCCTCAGAGCACAGACCTCCTACAGCTCCAATCTGATTGGCTGGTCTTCTACAACTTTGAGAAGTAAGGACACTTTTTTTATTTGTCTGCCAGAAATTGGGCTTACCAGGTTAAAACAATGAACACTTCTGAGGAAGGACCAATCGCTATCTTTGTCAGGTTAGTAGCATTAACCCTTTGAAAGATCATTTGAGGCAGTTAGTAGCAAGTAAACTAGATATCTGTTAGCACAACTAAATATTTCACTGTGATTTCTTACATCTGTGAAATACTTAGAGATTGTAATTACAACATTTATTTTTGCTGTTTTCTCCTGTGTTTTACATAAAAACCATTTGTGGACACCTTTGAGTTAGTTTTTCTCATGCTGGTCTGTTTTAGTTTAGTTTAGTTAGTTTTAAACAACTCTTACATCACACAAACAGAGAAGATGTAGTTGATATCTTTACATGTCGGTCACATGATCACATGTATAAATATATTTTCATCCCAAAATCAAATGAAAGAGAATGTATACATTTCATGAAGAACTATAGTCTATATTAGCATCATTTTGCATTGTAGCATTATTGTCATTAACCTTTACATAATACAGTAAAGTTTTTGTAATTTCCATTATGCCAGCTGATGATTCTCATTACTGTAATACAGTGTGTTTTACTGTAACTGTTTTATTTCACTTTAGAAGCACATCTTTTATGTTTATTTATCGTTATTAATACTATATAGTGTATATGTAGCTTGTGAGTGTATATATATATATATATATATATATATATATATATATATATATATATATATATACATACACACACTACATATAAACATGCTAAACTCCATGACCACAGACCACCAGTAGAGTGTCAGATCAACCAGATGAAGAAACCCCTTATAAAAACCAACCATGCCAGAGACAAAGTCCCTCCTGGACCCCGGAGAGACGTCTCTGTTCCTGACCTCTGCGCCTGAAGCATGTTTATCACGCAGCGTGCGCATTAGTATTGCGGCTGCATATAAAGAAGACCGAACCTTTCCCAGGCAAGAGAATGAGGGAGGAGAGATTAGAATACAGAGTTTTGACACGCTAATGTATGCGGCTCACCTAATAGACGTTCCATCTCAATTAAGCTCAGATTTGAGAGTAGCAGAGTGCTCTCGAATCACAGAGAGCTTCATCAATCTTAGCAGTTCTTTCTCGGCAGCAAACAGAGTAAAGCACACTTCTGCATGTAATTAATGTAGTGCTGCTTTTACTGCTGTTCAGCAACTTTTCTTCGTCTCCGTAGCCGCAGAAGTCAGCGTGCCGAACTTGAGAGAGATTAAGCGATCAGCAGCGAGCAGAACAGCAGAGATCGGCAAACTCCGGAATTAATGTGTAAGTTTGTCGTTTATGATGGATGAACGTTGAATTGTGTTTGTCACGGACGTGAGCATCTTTTGATCCTCACGGCTACACAACTCTCATCCCGGAGAGCGACAACACTAACAGAGCAATTACAGTTTAATGACGCACAATCAGTTCTTTTGCATTGGAGTAACACACTGTTGAAATGATGCTGGTGTTAATTATTTCTAACTGCTGTTGGGTGAAAAACACACAGTGATGATATAACCCGCTGAGATCCGTAAATCAGTCGTCTGCACGATTGCACGACTACATGTCTGAAACTCACAGATAGGGCCACAATGAGTCGTTTGCAGGGGGTTGCTAAATCCCACCCCCCTTGTTTAAATGTTGGCTGTGTATTATTCCATTGAAAACAGGTGATATTTTAAGTCCTATCTACTTCAGTGTCTCTACATCACTGGTCCCAATAAAATACTGTATTTCAGACCAAGGATTAGACCTGACATTAACTGGGCCATAAATTCTGTTACTTTAGCTCTTTACTTTGTGCTGTAGTTTATTCAGGTACTGCGCATACGCAAAGACTGTCAAGCACGTCACAACTCTAAGCCCCTCCTCCAGAGAATGTTACTATTTAGCGATTGATGATTGGCTCGTTCTACTAGTGGGCGGGACTTCCTTCGCTAGAGCGTTGCGGTTTCCCCAATTCAAAGTAAGTTTCAATTGTTAGTTTCATAATCTTTGTTGTGTGTCATTTTTTTTTGATCATGTTAAATCAATAAAGTGAATTCAGGTAAATTGGGACACTTCTTGTATGGCATAATTGATGTGAAACCCAATATATGTATATATAAATTACTATAAATATATAGTATAGTCACATAATAATATTACAGATTTTTATATATATATATATATATATATAGTAATCATCTGTAATATTATTATGTGACACCATTAGTGTAATATGGCAGGGCTTATTACACTATTACACCCCCCCCCCAACAGTGTGTTAAATAGGAAGACATCTAAAACATATTGAGAAGGGGGGTGTGAAGATCGGAGTTGAAAAAACCTTTTTAATTGTGTGTGTCTAGTCACACTTCTGCATGTTAAATAAAGAGTAAGAGAAGAGAATGAGCTTCAGTGACACAGGAACAGATGTACAGTATGAAGAGGTCAAACATACTGGAGAGGATGAAGAAAAAATAACCAGAAAACCAGGACAGCACAGAAGCAACAGGAGAGAGAGAGAGAGAGAGAGAGAGAGAGAGAGAGAGGTGTTAACCTTGAGAAAGCTCATCCATTATATTGTGTCTGCTGCTGCTCTCAGTCACACTGTCAGAAATTCTCTACAGCACAGTAAAGGTCACACACACATTCATGAATACTGTATGTTAATGAACTGTATTAAGGTGTGCTGTTAAAGAGACTGTTCACTCAGTAACATTCTGTCTTTATTTACTCGCCCTCATGTTCCAACACTGTCTGTTTTTCCAGTGACACTCAAATTAACCACTGGCGACCCAAAAAAGCAAAGAGCAACACAACATGATCATTAATGTAGTTCGTACAACTTGTGTGATGGATTCTGAAGACACTCAACAGCTTTATGTGGCAAGCAGACCAGAATTAAGTTTCATTCACTGAAAATCGTCCTCTGTACCTCAGCTGGAAAATTATGATTCAACTGATTTTTCAGATGTGTCATGTTAGTTTAGACCTCAGTGGCCTCAATGAGACTCATATTTCTTCTGCAGAGAGTGCGGGACCATAAAATGTTTGTCCATAAAATGTTCGTCCAATCATTGCATTCAGTCCTATTTGCCTGTCAAACTATGTATGTATTTGTATTTATGAGGAGGCGTGGCTTTGGTGATCGCTCTGAAGGGAGGGCTGTATCTTATGCTTTTAAAGCTAATTCGTTATTGCTTGCCTCTCCAAAGTTATCTACTCTATCCTTTAATCAAAATACACACACATATATTAGGGATACATTGAAGGTGATTGTTCAGTGTGTTGTGAAAGATTCTCAAATGGATTCATTTTTCACAAATGTGTTTCTATTAATCTGAAGTTTAAATGTATAAATCCTTTAATCTTTTTCACGACACATCGCACCACTGAACAGAAATGGAAGATCTTGATCATCACAACTTGGCTGATTTCTGGAGTTGTTCCAGAGTGTTAACTGCTGATTTCCCCTGACTAGTGGAGGTGCAGGTCTGTGTAAAGATTCAATGTTTTCTAATGTTGCTCGAGATTTGCAGATCTTGTGTTGGTTTGAGCTGCTGAAAATATTCTTATCTGGCTTTGCTTTGTTTTCGTCACAATACAGTATTCAAACGCACAAACACACAAATCCAAACTGACTGAGAGCAGGAAGGTGAGAAACCAGATACATTTAATTAGGATGTTAATCCTAAGATGTTAGTGGAACGTTTTAAAAAGTGTCAAAAAAGTTTGGATAATATTCTTATAACTAGGCAAAAAGGTTAATACAACGTCTAAAAACTGGATGTTTTGAACATTTCTAGAACTTTCAAAATAACATTTGTAATTTTTTTACTTAACGAAAACGTTACAGAAATGTTCTCACAACCTAAAATTGTTAGCTGGGCAGAGACCTGAGTGAGCTCTTCTGCTCTTTAGTGAAAACATGGTGTTATTTTTGCAGGCCAAACACTTACATTTTGTTTATTTTTAAAACTTTAGTTTTCCTCCGACCTTCTCGAGGTTTGGCAATAAACAGGAACATTCAGGCAATAATGGCCAGCGATAGATCTTCTCAGTCACTGTCGGAGGACGTCAACTGCCCCACAATGCCACATTTCTGCACCCCCGTGCCTCTCTGTTATTCTGCCCCTCATTATGCGTTGATTCTGCTCGGAGAGGAGCAGGTGGCTGAGCGAGTGAGAGACGGTTCCTGCGAGAGTTTCATCTACTGATGTTCATTCACAGCCAGACTGAAGCAATCCAGACACATCCAGACTTCATCACAGACAGACAGATCAAGTGCTCGCTGCAGTTGGCTTCGGATTTCCTCAGACGACTATAAATTGTGCTAGTGAGAGCAGAATTATTTCCAATATTTGAATTTGTTGATTTGGATATTTTTATGAGAAGGATTTAACGTTCCAGTGAGCTGTATTTTATTTTTACTGGATGCCATAATCAGGAATTAAACACCTGCTTTAAAGGCAATGTAGGCGATTTTTCCAGAAACATTTTTTGTTATGCAAGTTGAAAGTCTATACATTTCCTGACAGCAATCACTAAGTGGTCTAAATATATTTATATAAATATGTATCTGTTGTGGAAGGTGCAGTACCATTAAATGAATCATTAAACCATTCATTTCCATTAAACCACCACACACTGAAGTTATTCGTATTTTCTAGTAATGGTCATGCTTGACTTGGCAAACAGCACTAATAATGCGGAGGAGATTTTATAACTAGTGTCTCATGGTTTTGCGCTCTGTCCCCTGAACAGCACAAAGTGTTTGAGGGTTAATTGTATCTAAGAATACATTTGCCTGTTTGGCTGCTGCTTTTTGTCGTAGAGTTTCTGACTATATATTAGGATGCTGGAAGTATGAAGTCCTAACCATTTATGTCTCCCTCTCCCTCTTTTTCTCTCTCTCTTTATATTGCTTTATCTTTCTCACTTTCTTGTTCTCTCATTACTTACTTGAATATTTGTACCTAGCAACAGCATGAAGTACAAAGTGCAAATGTAGAAAGTTCATCATTACCTGTTCAGACTAACTTGTTAGTCCCGGACACTTTTGTCAGTCGTGCAGCTGTTGCCATAGGTCATCACACCAGCAGTATGTGCATACAATATCTTTATATTTTACACACGTACAGCACCATACTTTTAAATAACATTCAGGGGTCTCAGTATATTCATATGCACATTCATGAGCTTTAAAATTAGATGCTGTCAACCCAGCTAACAATTTTAGGTTGTAAGAATGTTTCCCTTGCATTTCCATTAAGTAACAAGAACGTAAGAATTGTTATTTTAAATGTTTTAGTTTAAAACATAGTTTTTTAGACGTTGTATTAATTATTGCTTTGTTATAAGAACGTTATTCAAACTTTTTTTTATTCTACAACAGTTTTAAAATGTTCCACCTACAACTTAAGAATGGCATTGTGATATACGTGATATATAAAGTAAAAATGTTCTTCTAACATTATTGCAAGAATATTTTTAATAACTTTAAATTTTGTACGTTTCAGTGTCTATTCAAACATCCATCAATTTCCACGTACAGTTTATATAAACACAGACAAGAAAAACACACTGAACATTTGCCCCAAAACCTGTGATGGATCGCAGGCTGTTAAGTGCACAGCAATGTCCTGGCTGAATGTTTTACTTCATTACATTTTTCATTATGCTCTCATTATTGGACGGCTATATAACATCATTAGCCACAAAGAGACACATTATATTTCTACTAATAAAGCCATCAGGTTTATTAATGGCTTTACCATGAAATGAATAACTTGTTTAGCTGTTTCAACACTGTTGCTGCTGCTAGTTGTGGTTCGAGCTGATAGATGAGCAGAGCTCTGATCTTCAAATGTTTTTTTAAGAGTTTCCTATCGTGATCTTGACGTGGTGTTTGTTTCATTAAAAGCCAAACTGCAGAAAGAAAGCATCGCAGTGAAGCTTATCTTTAATAAGCATGTGTTTGTTTTGTGCTCACAATGTTGCACCGGTCTGTGTGTCTCTCTGAAGGAAGCTGGACAATTAGTTTAAAGACAAAAAGGAGCAGTTCAAACCTCCAACCGGCAATTAAAGACAGGAGAGGCGCAGCGCACATGCCTTTTAATTGGACTGGCGTGTCACTGTTGTGTGCGCACACGCAGACTCCCATCACTGCTCAATTAGTCTCAGCCAATCAGGGGCCCAATTAGGGGTCTCTGTGACTCCGTCACCTGCGTGTTTGTGCGTGATTAATCGAGAGTCATCGTCCAATTAGTGCAACAGTAATAAGGGCTGATGAACATGGGGGCGATGACAGGGCGACCAAGATTTCTCACTCTCCAATAATGTGCAAGAGAAAAGATACAGAGAAAGTGGGAGTGTGTGGAGGGAGGGCCTTTGAAAATGTGGCTGACGAGGACATGAATGTGTATAATGATATGTGTATAACAATGTTTTTGTTATGTTTTTTCATGATTTATTTTGTTAATTAAAAATGTCGAAAGTTTCTTGAGGATTAAGGGTAGGGCATAAAATATACAGTTTGCACATTAAAAAACATTATGTGTATGGAGAGCCATGATAAACCACATATGCCTGTGTGTGTGTGTGTGTGTGTGTGTGTGTGTGTGTGTGTGTGTGTGTGTGTGTGTGTGTGTGTGTGTGTGTGTGTGTGTGTGATTGTTTACCAGATGAAGGAAGGGCAGGAATTTATGACAGTGGAAAGAAAGACAGTGTTATATTTGTTGACAGTTATGTTGTTCAGTTGGTTAATTTCTTGAATGCTGTCATACTGTGTATTCATTTCCATAACTGTATCTGTACTGAGGTTACTGTACTGTACTGTACTGTACTGCATAGTTCCAGATTGACCCTGAAATGTGAAGAAAATGAGACATGAATGTTGCTTAGGCACATACAGTAACTCCAGTCTTAATTAACTTTTTTGTTTATTCACTCGTTATGTTTTAAAAGAAATGCTCTCATCTTATTAACATTGCTTATATGTAAGGTTATGTTTGCTATTTACGATTCTAATGTATCTGCTTCATCGTACAATACAGCTAATAGGCAATGTTCACAGAACATTGGGTAACATTCTGTGAAAGTTTACTCAAAGTTACCAAAAAGTAGTAGTAGACTGCTTACAGTAACCGTAGTAGAACTTTTTTAACAGTACACATCATATATCAAAAACGGTATGTTTAAGTTGTTAGTGGGACGTTTTAAAAATGTAAGAGAATTAAAGAAATGTTTGAATAACGTTTTAATAGCAATGTTTGAATAACGTAGTTTGTAAGGTTCGGCTTAGCTACGTTTTCGGAGTATCCTGTCCAACACTAGTTTTCAGATGTGCACACGCCCAGAATCCACTCAGAAGTCTTCTCTGCTGCTTCTGTAACATCACAGACGATAAGTGTCTTCTCACGCTCCTCTGCCGTGTGTGTGTCGTCGCAGCCCTGCTCAATGACTCGAGGAAGGTGTCATTTCTCAGATTGCTCCCCCCGGCCTGGCGGAGGGGAGAATAGAATGTTTGAAACAGACTGTTCAATTAGGCGCGTGCTGCTGTGAAATTGCCTCCAAACGATAAGCCTTTATTATATCTGCCGCCTGCCCGCAGCCGTGCATCAAACGAGCGTGCACATGCAAGCAAAGCTACCTGCATCTCGCCCAGCTAACAGGGAACGTTCTCACAACATTGGCTAACGTTCTCCAAAAGTTTCCTCAAAGTTATAAATAAATACTGCTCTTGCAGTAGCGTTAGTGGAACGCTTTTTAACGTTATATCTATCACGTGTCAAAAACATTACTCTTAAATTGTTAGTGGAACTTTTATAAAAGTATACAGACTTAAAAAAAATGTTTGAATGAATGTTAATACAACATCCATCTAAAAAAGTGGATGATTTCTAGAACATTCAAAGTAACATTTTTTTACGTAATGGAAATGTTTTTACACCCTTCTCATGTGACTGGACTGATTTTCTTCAGCACGCTGCTGTGGTGTTATAGAGGGACAGCAGTGGAATTGTTTGTTACTGTCGTCCATCATGTGCTAAAGGTTAAAGAACAAAGCTAACGCTCTGAGCAGAGGAGCACAAGGAACAGAAAGGGCACATGTGTGCAATTATCTCCAGTCTTTCCGGCTGAAACAAAAAAGAACGCCAGCAATTAGTCAAAAGATGGTGTTCAGCAGGCGCTTGTGTGAGAGAGTCTCACACACACACTGTAATGCGTCCCTCTCTTGTGAAGAGGGTGTTGGTTTGTTGTTGGAGAACACAAGTCTCTAAGTGTGGCGTCTACCGGCGACAACTTGGTTGTCTAGTGTTCTCTGATGCCAAAGAGAAACGAAACAAAAAAAATCAAACACATTTTCAAAAGTAAAAAAACTAATTTGGACATAAATCAATTTTTAATTGAAATAAAATTTTGTCTAATAAAAACAAAATTGGAATGGCTTGGAATGAAATAAAAAAATACAATCAAATGAACATTTTAAAGGAAGGGAGGGTGGGATCTGATGCTTTTTAAAGCGAGGTTGCTGTTGCTAGCCTCTCTGAAATAGGCTACCCTAGCTTTAAAGATTTCATGTAACATCTGCGTCTTAAAGAAACCATTTGAAAAGTACTACTCTAAATTCTTTAAAGAATACCGTGATCCTGTCATGCTACGTACCCAGAAAACATTAGTACTGTGGTACGTTGTGGTACTTGTTAGTGCCTTATGTTTCCACAACTTTTGCAATCCAATTCTTTTGCCCCTCTATTGCCATCTCTGATAAAAACATAAAATTGCAGGTTACTTTACCTCCTTTTATTACATATGTTAAAGTCAAACTGACATTTCATGATATAAATCATTATTATAAACTTACCCTTGAGAATCAAGGTAAGGTAAGGAGATCGTGTTGAACACTGATCTGTTATATACTAGATCAATAATTGTGTATTTTTAACCAAAAAATGTTACGTATTGCAGCTTTAAATTACTGAAGGTCTGGACTCTCTGTGATGTTATTTATGGGCGTTTCCACTCAACTGCAGCATCTGTGGGTGGATCCCACGACCTCAGTGGTTTGCCCCTATTGGCAGTCGCTGCATCACATCGCAACTAATTTGCATAAAATTGAACTCTGCTCAACTTCGTTGCATTGCAACAGTGGCTGCCATGCATGTCGTCTCAAATCACCAACTCCATTTGAAAATGAATGACTTTAGTGGCTTTTCACAGTGCTGTCAGAGAGACATGCCTGCATGCTCAAGCTGTTATTTGACAGGACGTAACAACAGTCCACGGTGTGTGTGTGTGTGTCTGTGTAGGTGTCTACATGTATGTGTTTGTGTGTCTGTTTATGTGTGTGTGTGCGTTTGTATGTCTGTGTGTATTTGTGTCTGTATGCATGTGTGTGTATCTGCGTGTGTGTGTCTGTGTGTTTGCATCTGTGTGTGTGTGTTCAAAATCTGTGGCCACTTAGCAGACACCTGTGTTGGCAGCGCAGTGAAACTGTGAGCATCAGACAGATGTCAGACAGATTACAGGTGAAGAGTCACAATGAATCAAATGAATTCTGCTGCTTGTTCTTCTTCTCCATTATACATCTGCCTGTTTTTACTCGAAAGCTTTTAACATTTTCATTCCTATTTTCCTTCTGATACCGCTGAAGTCTGAGAGTAGGGTGTGTGTGAGTGTCTGTGTGTGTTTGTATGTGTGTAAGTGTATTTTTATTTAATCACTCAACAGGGGTTCTTGTGTTACTGTGGGGGCTCAAGATGTACTTGTACCCAGCTAACACTTTTAGGTTGTAAAAATGTTTCCCTAATATTTCCCTAACGTTAAAAATGTTATTTTGAAAGTTCTAGGAACATTCAGAGCGTCCCGTTTTTAGATGTTGTATGAACATTATTGCTTGCTTATAAGAACGTTATTCAAACACGATTTTTAAACGTTCCACTAACAACCTAGGAATAATGTTTTTGATATATGATATATAACGTTAAATAGTTCTACTAACATTACTGCAAGAACTTTTTGATAACTTTGAGAGAATATTAGCCAATATTCGGAGAGCTCTCCTTGTTAGCTGGGTATTCAGGTAGCTACAGGTAGCTGTGAACATGTTGACAGTTTAACTAACTTGAATTAATCTGCTTTACCAGATTCTTATCAAGCTGTTGCTCCATTATCTGACCTGAAGAGACTGAAGCCGATTCTCACTCGCTGCTACTTGAGTTTTGTTAGGAATTCTGTTTTGACAGAAAGCATCAACGCGTAAAATGGAGTTTGTTTAGCTGGAGGAGTTCGCGCTCACACTCGTGTGGATGAGATCTGAATCCATCCATTTACTGTCTCACAAACCAGTCAGACGATGGCCTGACACGGACACGGCCAGGGACCTGTGAAGCAATAGTTTCTTTTCATTTTAGCACAAATCACTGTAAGATTGGTATTTTGAGGCGCGTGTGTGCGCGCACTGCACGCGCGTCTGCATCCCCAGAAGGCCGTGTTCGTCTCGCCGTGGTTCTCCGAGCGTTTGAGACAGGTTGTCTGAGGACACACGCTGTCACACTGCAGGAAAGCTGCACTGCAAAATGAACTGGAGCTTTTTTAAGAAGTCGATCTGAGGGGCCCGCGCCGTCTGATCAGCGCAGAACAAATTTCACGCGCTCAAGCGGAACCGTGTGGAAAGAGGAGCGTGTTTTGTCTTTCATCACTCGCCGGGAGACGCGGAATGAGGGAATCTGTCTTTGGTTTCATGTGAGCGCCTCAATAAAGAGAAAGCGGAGCGTCATGCTGCCCATTTATTCAGGCGTTTCACTGTAAAAACATATTGCTTTCGTTTTCACACAGCAGCGGCTGAGACGTAGAGAAATATAGTCCACGTTTCAGACATACACACTGTGTTGATTTGATCAGTGGAAAAGGTTTGTAATAATATGCAACGAATGTTAGAATACTGCACACGATATATCGTTATTGTTTGGCATTACAACAATAAGAAAGGAATTTTTGTAAAAAAAAATGAAATATTTTCTTTTTTATTTTAGGTGATTTATGAGTGAAAAGGTGCCTCAGATATGGTATGTTTTTGTGAGTTTGACCAACACATACTCAGGTTGTGTGTGTGCGTCTGTGTGGGGGGGTAAATATGTGGTTTACAAGGACAAATGTGTATAATGCCATGTGTATCACAATGTAAACATGGTTTATGTCACTTCCGGTGACGCTTCTCACTTAAGAAGCATACTAAATGAAGATTATTTTTGTTTATTAAAAAATGGGAACTTTTATGTGAGGGTTAGACTTAGGGCAGCATTGGGGAATAGAATATATAGTTTTTACGTCTATGGAGAGACCTCATAAACCCCATATGCCAACATGTGTGTACAGGTCTATGTGTGTGCTTGTGTGTGTTTGCTGTGTAGGCTGCTGTGAGAGATTCAGTATAAAACAGTGATCTGTCGGAGGGGTGCATGCGTGTGTTTGTATGTTTGTGTGGGCAGAATTTCAGGAGATGTCTCGGCGCTCGCTGTGTGACTGTACCTGCTGTCTCTCATCATGTGTTCTGTCTCACCCATTCATTACTGCGTCCCACACCTGAGACAGATCTCTTGTTTATACCCATCACACACACACACAGATGAGTTGAAATCAATGCATGCAAACATACACATACACGGAAAGGAAGCTGATTTTGAAATGCCTGAATCACACATATGTAAACACACAAACGAATGCACACAGAGCTGCTTATATTACTGTGAATGATAAAATACTGGCATCATAGTTTACACCAAAATGTACAGAACAAATACATTATATTTTGCATAAAGAAAATGAGGTTTTCTTACAATTTAAGCACATTTCCCAAAATAAAATCCATGATGTTTAAATTATAAAGCGTTTACGTCAGAAAAGTATCTTGAAATTTGTACTATTTTAATTTACTGTAAATTATGTCAGTGCACAACAAATGTTGCATAAATAGACGGTTTCATTTTTTCTTTAAAATGTTTGAGTAAAATGTGTGACGGATGTGAGACTCATGCATTTGCTTAGCTGTGTGTCTCATGTGCAGCACTTTTCACCCAGTATTAATATGATTCTCTCTCTCTCTCTCTCTCTCTCTCTCTCTCTCTCCCGCTCTCCCTACAGGCTACAGACACATCCCAGTTAATTTCGAAGTTCATTCTCTCTCCATCCAGTTTCAATCTTTCCCTTGATTTCCTCCTCCTTATTTCTGCTAGGATGAAATTCTGCTCGACATCACACATCATTAGACTAGCATACAGTGTGTGTGTGTGTGTGTGTGTATCGAGGGATGCTGTCTACCACAGTAAAGGTGTATAATGAATAAAAGATGGCTCGGTTCTTGACTGACTGACATATGGTAAAACTTCAGCAGACTACAGTAGGTCTGTAGCATGACAGCAGGTGAGGGCCATTTACAGATCTACTGTCCATCATTAACTACACAAGTGTGTTCACACACACACACACACACACACACACACACACACACTGTGTTGTCCTTCCCTTAGTATTTCTTTCTAGAAAATGCTAGAAACTCCTGTGACACATACTGCAGTGGTGAGAGACCAACAGAACAGATGACAATTTTGTGCCCCCCGGTCCGAATGCAATGATAGGTTGTCCTATCTTCCTGGCAAATATGTATGCATTCATGCGTCTTGGAGGAGTGGTGACTTTGGAGAGCGCTCTGATGGGAGGGCGAGATCTTATGCTTTCAGAGCTAGCTTCCTTTTGCTAGCCTCTCTGAAATGGCCTACCCTGCCTTTAATTGTTTATAGTCGCAAGGGTCAAACAGAGGACGGCCAAGAAAACGAAATAAAAAAGAGTCAAATACACAGTATGTACGCCATTGTTAGGTTTACAAAGTGTAAACACTGTAACTCATACATACATGATTTTTGTGCACATCTACTGTAAATGTATAGAGTGTCTCATGCAGTGGTACAGAAGCCACACCAGTGAAATTGTGTTTTTGACATTTAAAATAATGTTGATTAAAACACGTGTTACTAACAGAACGTGAAATGTGTCAGTAAATCATATTAATCATTTTATCTTTCTTTAAGTCGACGTCTTATGCTTGTTCTGCAACTCGGTTCTGCATTACTGCGACACTCAGCGATATTATATTAAACATCTTGACACAAAGCTCTCAGAGAGAAACCAGTGAGTGATGCTGAGCTGGAGAAAGACAGATGAGGATAGAGAGGTTATTGTAGTGAACGACAGCTCATGACAGAGAGACAGAATAAAACCGTCATTAAAGAGCTGTGTGTGTTTTTCTATTTGCATGTGTCTGTTTGTGATGAAATGTTGCATGAACGGCAACATTTAAAGGCAGGGTAGGCGATTGTTTTCCAGAAACCCTTTTTATTGTGCTGGGTAAAAGTCTTTTCACATCCTGATAGCAATTACTAAATGGTCTAAATATATTTATACCTGTGCAAGGTGCAGGACCATAAAATGTTCGTCCAGTCATTGTATTTGGTCCAAGGTGTGGCATTGGAGAGCTTTCAAAGCTAGCTTGCTATTCCTAGCCTCTCGAAATTGCCCACACTACCTTTAAGATGAGCTCTGATTATGTAAATCTGACCGTCTCGGCAGAACAGAATCTAGATTAATCTGATCCAGTCTGACAACATTCAGAGTCTTAATCCCTCATTTGTGTGAACTTAAAACCCCTTAATTGTAGAAATCTGTTCATTAATATATTCAATGGCAGAAATCAAGTTTTGAGGTAGGTGAGTGATGTTGAAGGCTATGTGTTTGGAGTGAGTGTGACACGTCTCGGCTCTCACACTGTGTGTGTGTGTGTGTGTTTGTCTCTCTCACTCTGTCCCTGGTGTTGTGGCGTGTACACACTATGAATGATGATGAAGTGTGTGAAGGCTTTTATAATAATCAGAGGCGATGAGAGGAGGACATGCTTTAACTGAAATGTTTCCTAACGAGGTCCCCGGCTGTTTGACACTCAGACCAGCCACACCATCCCACTACTCATTAACTTACACACACACACTCCAACACAACCAGCTCATGTGCACAAACTTTGTTCTCACATTACAGATTCAACATATTCTATCAACAACCATATATGCTCACAGTAACTCCAGCAAACGTCTTTAAGGCTATAAGAATGTTTCCCAAACGTTTCCGTTAAATAACAACAACAGTAAAAATGTCATTTAAAACGTTCTGGGAACATTCAAAGCATCCAGCTTGTTAGACATGGTTTTAACATTATTGTTCGGTTATAAAAACATTAAACATTTTTTAATTTCTGTAACGCTTTCTCTAACAAATTAAGAATAACGTTCTTGTTCTCGTTAATATATATACATTTTTACTAACATTATGGCAAGAACGTTTTTGATCATTTTTAGAGAACATTAGCCAATGTTCTCAGAACGTTAGCTGGGACATTATCTGCTTACTGATCTACACACTTTCTCACACACAACAGCTGATTAAAGCATCTGTATCTTTACGCACAGACTCCAGTAATCTCACAGAAAGAACAGGACACCCGTCTCATAACACATCCAGTGTGTGTTGTACAATATTGAACTGGATTTTCAAGCTTAAATATTTAACAAGCTTTTGTTCGATCGACTGAACACTCCAGCTAAAAGTCAAGAGCCTCACAACAGGTTCGGCTCTCCTCTGTGTAATTACACATAAAAAATACACAAAAGCTGCAGCAACATCAAAGTCATCTGTGGGTGGCAAATACACAAGCTTTTCTGGAGTAAAATGTTATTTGCTCTTATAGCTAAGGAGATTTGATGGAGGTCTCAGTTATGTTACAAGAGCATGCTCATGGACAGTTCCAGACCCGTTTAAATCAGCTACTGGCTTCAAGCATGTCCACAAAATCTGGGCTAAGCACACGTTTCACAGACAGGCGGTTCTGAGTCGTGGGGTGTGAGGGGTGCAGATGACTAAGGCTTTAAGGAACATCCAGGCTAACAATTTTAGGTTGTAAGATTGTTTCATTGACGTTTCCTTTAAAGAACCAATACTTAAAAATGTTGTTTTGAATGTTCAAAGCATCCAGTGGTTTAGATGTTGTATTAACCTTATTACCTGGTTACAAGAACGTTATTCAAACATCTTTAAATTCTATTTTTAACCCTTTTTTAAACCTTCCACTTACAACTTAAGTATAACATTTTTGAAATATATGATATACAATGTTAAAATACGTTGTACTAATATTACTGCAAGATCTTTTTGATAAATTTGAGAGAACTTTTAGAGGACATTAGCCAACATTCTGAGAGCGTTCCATGTTGGCTGGGATAACAAATGTATATTCACTCATAATTTTTCCTTCCATTACAGAAATCATTTGCTCTCATATTCGAAAACTGCTTGGCAAATGATAAAAGATTGTTCATTTTTAGACAAACTGTCTCCATTTGCTCTGCTTTTAAACTCATTTCTAGGAGAAACAATTGAGATAATAAAGAGATCTCATTTTTATTTTTCTAGAGAACATATGAAGAAAACAAAAAGTATGAAAGCTGTTTTTAAGGGAATAACAAACAGGAACAGTCGCCTTTTATAACATGACTTGGTTATAATTAACGGCTCTCCGCGGTTTCACATTTTAATTGCTCCTGCTAGCGGATGTGTCGCTTCTCTTCGGGTGTGAAAATGATGAAAAATGTTCTGTACCGTTTTTGCTTTTTGTTGTTGTGTGGACACTTGGATTCTTTTTTTGAAGTAAAGTTGTTTCATTATTAGATGCCAAGGAGAGTTACGAAAGTTCAGAAGTGTTGTGGGCAGTGGAAGACATGTTCATTACTGCTGTACTGAAGTCTGCGTGCTGCTGATGTCATTGAATGTGAATAATAATTAATATCTTCTGTAGCTCATCAGTCTCCACAGAGATGGACAAAAACCTTCATGCTAAAAGTGCAGTAATGCAGTGATTTCTCTCTCTCTCTCTCTCTCTCTCTGTTTAATGAGAGGTCAGGCAGTGGAGCTCGGTTGGGGGGTTCTCACTAATCATGTGGGTGTGAGAGTAGAGGGCCGCCTGCCTGCCCGAGCTGCGTTATTAAGACTGCTCACTAGATGACTCAGCGTGTAAAGACTGTCCTCACACAGATACGTGGCCCTCCCGAAGCCCTTCACCTGCTCTCCATGGCTCAAATGAGCTCACATCAGCGATCAGGTGCAGATGTCGCTTCAGAAAGGTCATTCCCAGCTCACATATTTAGGTTGTAAGAACGTTTCCCTAATATTTCCGTTAGGTAAAAAATGTTAAAAATGTAATTTCAAATGTACTAAGCGTGTTCACGACACTAATGTCCTGCTAAACCATCAGAGTGAAAGACAAGATGTGTAGAAAAGAAATAAATGAAATATTAGGTGATAAATGAAATATTAGTTAATGAAGCAGTGTGTTTTCTGTACTGTACTTGTCTGTAAGCGAGGCATGTTTTGAATTTATTCAGCAGCACACGTGAGATACAGAAACATTGAAACGCATGATAAAAATATGATGTTGCGGCATGAAATTCTGCTGTGATGTTTTTTATGTATTGTAATTCTAATGTGAAATTGCCCCCTCATATATTTAGAATGGTTCACTTATGTAACATCAGAGTAGTTATAGATTATTTTTATGTTAGATGATCAGTGCAGAGACTTCTGGGTTTGTGTGTGTATGTCTGTTTAGTCTCGGTGTTCTGTGATTTCATGGTCATGATTGTAAAATTGTGTTTTTTGTTTGTTTTTTGAGTGTGCTCTTTGCTCTCATCTGGAGTCCAGGGACAAGTTGGTGCACAGGTCAACTGTCCGACCGAGATTTGGTTGAATAAAGTGTAAAATGGTGAGGGGGTTAAAAACAACATGGGCACAGACACATATCACAGGAGAGTGTGAGAGAGAGAGAGAGAGAGAGAGAGAGGGAGATAAATAGAAGTCAGTGGTCTCCGCACGCCCCCTGAGTGAGCTGCTATCTACAGGAACGTCTTTGACTTGATGATCCTGCTTATGGCTGATCTGAACGCTCTTCCCCTGACTGTGTCTTACTCTTATTGTGTTTCTCTCTCTCTCTCTCTCTCTCGCCCCCAGGGAGCCCACTGCTACCTGTCACTGTTTCTGCCTGCAGGCAGCTGAACCAGGAAAGGGAGGGGGCCCCGCTGTCACTGTGCCCGCTGGAAGAGTCACCTTTCTGGGATATGAATCCTAATGAGGTGGGGGGGAAGCCAAGACAGATGGGGTGGATTGGAGGTCTGACATGCCAGCATGCCGCTGAGCTGCCAGATTATTTTTGGTCATTTATAACTATAGTTACTTAAAAATACTGTGTTATGAAGCCAACAGAGGCACACCAGAACACCACACACACACTCTTACAAATCTAATGGAATGCATTAAAGGTATGAATAACAGTTGGGAGGGGCTTTGACCAAAATCTTGTTTCACAGAAAGAGTCATTTTAGATCAAAGTAATGCTATACATGATAATATATTAAAAATAGTTCATGTATTGAAAATTAATGTGGTAATACATGTTTGTGGCAAAATAGTGAATATTAAATTAATATTATTAAATACATATGAAACCTATCATTTATAAAGACTAAATATCTTTATAAATGAAAAATACCTAATCTTATTCAATGACTTTCATTTTTTTGGATCTCTCTATATATACTATTGCTATATGTATAGAATATAGCAAAGTCTCTGCAGATTTCCACTGTTGTATGGTCATATCACCCAATCCTGCTTCAGGAGTCTGTTTGTGTGTGTGCCTATGATTATGTAAAGTTACAGGAAGAGGTACGTGAACCCTTGAGTTTTTCATGGATTTCTGCATTCATTGCCCATAAAATTTGGTCAGATCTTCAACTCACAATACATAGACAAGCACAGTTTGCTTAAATAGTGACACACACAAACTGCTTTCATGTCTTTATTGAACACACTGTGTACACATACACATGTCAGAGTGGAAAGAGTGTATGAGCTCTTGTAGTTCACGACTGCTTCAGTAATAATGAACGCACATTTCCTGTAATTACAGATCAGAGCCGCACATCAGGCAGTGGGATGTCTGATGTGAATTGAACTCGTGCCAAACCATCTCAGTGGGTTTGAGGTCAGGACTCAGGCTGGCTCGCTCCAGAAGGTGTGTTCGGAAGGTGCGTTTTGTTGTTGATACTTCCGTACTTTAGGTCTTTGCCCTGTTGCATCACCCAACTTCTGCTGAGCTTCAATTGGCAGACAGATGGTCTTATATTCTCCTGCAAAATGTCACTTCTGCAAAATGTGAAAATTTCCACCCAGCTAACAGGGAATGTTCTCAGAACATTGGCTAATGTTCTCAGAACATTGGCTAGCGTTCTGTAAAAGTTCTCTCAAATATACCAATAACATGCAGTAACGTTTGTAGAATGTTTTTCAACATGATCATTTTAAAAACATTTTGAGTAACTTTTTTATAGCAATGCAATAACGTTAATACAGTATCTAGAACTTTCAAAATAGCATTTTCAATGTTTTTGTTACTTAATTGAAATGTTAGGTAAAACGTTCTTACAACCTAAAAGACCAACCTTCTTTCCAAGTTGCAGTGTTTACCCTTTGTCTTCAAAAATATCTTTGTTTATGTATCATTTGTTTAGACTGTATTTGTCTTATATTATGACCAATCCATAGTAAACCCAAACCCTTATAAACATAATTCCATAGTAAACCCAAACCCTTATAAACATAATTCCATAGTAAACCCAAACCAGTATAAACATAATTCCATAGTAAACCCAAACCCTTATAAACATAATTCCATAGTAAACCCAAACCCTTATAAACATAATTCCATAGTAAACCCAAACCCTTATAAACATAATTCCATATAAACCCAAACCCTTATAAACATAATTCCATATAAACCCAAACCCTATAAACATAATTCCATAGTAAACCCAAACCAGTATAAACATAATTCCATAGTAAACCCAAACCCTTATAAACATAATTCCATAGTAAACCCAAACCCTTATAAACATAATTCCATAGTAAACCCAAACCCTTATAAACATAATTCCATAGTAAACCCAAACCCTTATAAACATAATTCCATAGTAAACCCAAACCCTTATAAACATAATTCCATAGTAAACCCAAGGGGTCACATACTTCACCCCACAGCTGTGTCTGTTTGTTGCATTGCATAAAATTGCAAGATTTTAGCTGACCTGCTCAGTGTCTCCAATATGTTAATATCACCATATGTTAAGATTCGTTTTGAAACACTTGCGAGTAGCGCAGATTAATCTGAAAAAAATCGTGCAGCAATCACTTTTCTCTCTCCTGTCAGTGAGATATAATCTCATTTGCCTTCCTCTACCTGACACCCATTAGATTTCAGATGTCTCTCAGCCAGTGAAATATCAGCCTGAATCGCATTAAAATGACAATGACATAATCATACCTTGTCTAAACATCCTGGATCTGAATAAACACAAGCAGATGACAGATCCTCCAATCGTATTAGTCGGCCACAGCAGGAGAGAAAATGCCCGCCGGGAGAAATGAGGCTTTTACGCAAACAAAGCCACTCATTAAAGATGTGCGGCCTGTGTCACCCCTTCACAGAAGTGCTGGTAAGCCTGAAATCACACACACATAGCGAACAGAGCAGCTTAGCTGTGGTTTTCAGTGGCGTTCTTCACCACTGTTGGCTTTACACACTCCATTTCTCACTGTTTAGACCTGCTGTTACAATCCATCTCAGGTGATACAGTGTGTTCAAGTGTTCGAAATGGACAAATCACCATTAACATACATTTCAAATAGATCCTGTTACTGCTGGGAAGAGACTTTTATTTTGTCACTACATGTATTTTGCACTATAATGTTAATAAATCACAAAATAAAAGCACAACAATTTGGCGCATCGTTGCACCCAAATAAACGTACACATTTTAATCTTGTGGTTATTTCAGGGTATTAATTAACTGAAAAGAATCTGTGTCACTGCCTGTTGATATCAGACATTTCTCTATCAATTACATGAAGTGTTGTGCATGTGTGTGTCTATGTTTGTTACAATAGTGTTCACACTACAAAAGCGATACGTCACGTCATTTCTGACTAAACACAAAACAGCCATTTTCTCATTCTTTTCTCATTTCTGTCTTACATACATGTATGTTTACATGAGAAAAAGAGGGAGTGTTTTAAAGAAGAAAACATCTTTAATAAACATACGTTTCTGAGAAGGGCTGGCTGAAACTTTATTGCATTAATGTGTCGTTTTTCCAAAAGACCTGAGGAAACCGTAAGCAGAATTGTTTTTGATATTAAACTGTTTTTTATTTCACAAATGAATTAAATAAATTGCACAACAACTTACAGTGTTTTTTCTGTGCTAATCGATAATGCTGATAGGTTATATTATCATAAAGTAAAGGTCAGCAAAATGCAAATCTACATTTCTCATCAAAACTGGGCTGCATTGGCCAGGAGTTCAGTGTCACAAAAGCATTCATTTTATTTGACTTGAGGTAAACAACATTAGGATTAATCTTGTGTAGAACTGCAAGAATTTACAGCTGCAATCCATAGCTTCTTGCATTCAAAATAAACCACTTATCACTTATCACAATTCACTTATTGAGCAAGTACAGAACAGTCTCCTTAAGTTACCTCGATTCGCAATGGTAGATTTGTAATAATGATTTATAATTTGAGCTGTCGGGTCCGATTTCCCAGGAAATGTCCATTTGGTTTCATTTGACTTCAACAAACAAGAAAAAAGTATGTAAAGTAATCTGCAGTATTAGGTTTCAAACAGAGATGGCGACAGAGAGGCAAAGTTATAGATTGTAGCTTTAAGACATCATAGAAACGTTCACGTGTTACACCAGCCAGCTAAAAAAGAAACTTTTACAAAGTTCTCAGTAAAAGTTAGATACAAAAAACTACCAATATCACTTATTTGAAGGGTCAACAAAATTTTAGGGATGTTGTATTCTTACTAATTTGTCTTCCTATAAAGTGAATTTGGCTTTCTCTGTTCTTAAATTGTGCTGATGTAATTAGCAATTTAGCTTTGTCATTGTGATTTACTGTTAGTTGTTTCGCTCTCTGCTGGCTACAGTGCAAGTCTAAACAAATAATCTTTAACACTGTGTAATTTTCAATTAACAAAGGACACAATCGAACTATCTTCAGCACTACACTAATGGCAAACAAGTCGATGCATTCATAGACGTTCACATGTTAAGTTGTGATGGATTGCTTTATGCATGTGTAAAAGTCCACAGATGATTAACTTTAGACAGAATGTATTTAATTTTCTCTTTAAACATTACTTTGGGATCTTTACATTCATCTAACTACTTTATTGCATATAAACACTTTAGTCTACGATGATTCAAAATGGACCTGCGACACAAAGACCCAGAGGGCAGATGGACAACATGAAGTTTGGTGACAACGAAATTAGAACGGCAAATCCTATTTAAAAGCTATACTTGAAGTTCAGACAGATTTAGGCTGTTTGCTAGAGAAACATTTGGTCAATCGGACAGCCCGTATGACAACTTCACCAAGTGCCCTATGAAAACCAGCCCCGGTCTCTCTATTCTGTTTATGTATATTTTATCTCTCCACTTTCCAAAGGGGTCAAAAATTAAATGTGCACACAACAGAGCTTTTGCTGTAACATGACTTGTAAATATGCTAGAGTTACGCTAGTATATGCTGGTATAGAGTCGGTTGTGTCAGAAATGCTCTTTAGTATTTGTCAGTTCGTGTTTATCCGTCTGTAGCACACAGGCCGCCGTGTGATAGACCCAAACTTTGTCCTTATTTCAATAGAATGAGTGCATTGATTTGCAGAGAAGAGAGCGCAGTGGAAAGATGTGGGAATATGTGGGAAAATTGTGCTCATTTTTCCCGGGCATGTTCATTCATTTGGGCTTAAGCGCGCGAGTAGTCTCTGAGAAATAGATACCGCGTGCTTTAGCAGCCCGCCAAATTCACCTGCCAACTTCAATACGGCTCACAGTGGAGCACGTGTTTCCACGGCCCAAAATATGTACCCAGTAAAGCCATTTTCACCCAGAAAATGTGATCAAATTCGCTGTTTTTCAGGACTTTGAGCCACCAGCGCATTGTTGTGGCACAAGTGAGTGGAGGCAACGCCGTGGGTCTTCAGACTGCTTAAAAGTATGTAAAGAAACCATAAAAATTGTGTTGTAGCTTATGCTGAGGTCGCTCCCATCACAATTATGACTATAATTAACAGCCTGTCGTTTATTTGTGAGGTTTTCCGTCACTCTTTCGCAAGAGGGCGATGAGGAGCTCGACGTTTCCTCCTCATCTGAAGTCTGAAGCATCGGATGGTTTCAGATGACGGACATCAACTTGGAGGCGCCTTGCGTTATTGGCGCAAATACCCCCAAATGGTCAAATATTACCCCACATTCACCCAGTTGCCCCATCTCTCTCTCTCTCTTTCTCAAACAAACAGAGAGGCTATAAAAGACAGAAATAATGGCAAAACGACGCTTTTCAGCCACGCAACGTGAAATGTCACACAAACACTCAATAGTCGATGCGTTGCACCGCTTTTGGTGAAGTATTGCGATGCGTGTGAACTCTCGGACCCGGGGCTCGTCTGACCTGTTGCCATTTGCGCTCATTGGGAGGCAGAGAGAGTGAGAGAGTCTCCACTGAGCCTGCGCCCGGCGAGTGAGAGAGCGACCCGGTTTCCTCTTAAACACCGAACGGCACCGGTAATGAGGCCATTACACGACGACACCGGCTGACAGCAGAAGTTGCCGCCGCCGCCGCATCAACTTTTCGCCTCCGTCCGCGGCGCTCGAACCCGCCGAATGGATGTGCGCTTCACTCATGACAAGGACTCCGAGAGCTCAGCATCACCGAGACACACGTCGGGTTACCGCCTGTTAGTCCACCCGCCCAGAGTCCCGTCCCCCCTCGGATGTGTTGTGGCTGGTGATCGGTATATGTTTGCTCAACGGAACTAGTGCTTTCCCGGAGGTCGTGAACGAAAGGTGCGATGAAGCTGCTCTGCTGGAGCGTCCTGCTGCTGGTCCAATGGATGCTGCGCAAGGTACGAAGCGCGCTTCCCTAAGTGTAAGAATAAACGAGAGAAACGTCTGCAAACTTCAAGTTCAGGCTTATTTTCACATAAAGTCGTGCATTTATAAGTTCATGCATTTCTTTTTTAAAAGCGCAGGGGTGGGAAATGTAATGGCAGGTGAGGAGGACGTTTGTGCGCCTTCATCAGACACACACTGTTAGTTTCTGCGCAAAACCAGCAACTCCAGTGATGTTAACAAACACTGGACCATTTTCTTTACATCTTCACACAATCAGGCACCTAGTTTACGTGTCTGAAGTTTATTTGTGAATGTGTGGAGGTCTACAACACGCATTATTGTGATTTAGGCTGTTTTTGCTCTAGGGAGCCGGATACAGAATTCATTGTGAAATGTAATTTTATTTAAGGAAGTTTACCCAAACTCTGCCTTTACTGTTTCGTGTAAATATAATTGATCATAATAACCACAATGATTGTATTCTTAGATTGAACTGTTTTTTTTTTTGTTTGTTTTTGAGAAAACACCATATCATTGTTTCTCACACTAGCCTCATTGATGGTTGTGCAGGAGCTTAATATAATAATAATAAAAAAAAGCTTTGGCAAATGGTATTTCATTTTTCATAGCAATAATAAAATAATGCTCATGATAATGACATCAGGCTGTTCGGAGGGCCAGTTCGTGTCACACATTTCTGTGTGTGTTTGTGTGTGTGACCTGAAATCGAACATTTACGAAGAAGTTTTATTATATGATGTTGTGATATGAACAGAAACGTCACCTGAATCTTTCGGCTGTCTGGAGGGGCTGTTGTTTGATTTAACAGCATTTTGGTCTTGAAAAGACCTGGTTCATCTTCCAACAACGCGGTCTGTCAGACCATGTCACTGTAGAATCAGATATAGCCATAACTCGTGTATGGACCAGGTTATTGTAGGACACTTGGAGAAAAAAGAACTAGACAGAACAGTTTATTAAGAGTATATTTTATAAGGCAAGCGTCGTCTTATTGATGATATCATTACATTCCACTATAACTGTGATCATGTCATAATGACCCAACAGTAAATCGCAGTCATGCATCACAGCTTTGTACTGCCATGCACACGGCACAGAGAAATACAGCTTGAATCTTCTATGCTTGCGTGGTTCCACTTTATTAATGTCCATATTCTTCACTTTTGTGATAATATAATCTTATGTTTAATGTGACTCATTTTTAGAGGCCAAAGGAGCCTTCATTATAATTGACTAAGCTGAGTAATTCAGGCACATTTTGCTTTAAATTACATTTTTTATTGTAGTGTACATCGGTGCTTTTGAGAATCTGTAAGATCTACACAGCATTCTAGTCCTAAGTGTTTATACTTTAATGTTTGTTCCCCTATTGCAGATTTGTTTGTATAAAATGTGTGCACAAATGTCTTTGAATTGTAGATTTTTAAAGTTCATTTTTATGGCCCATCACATGTTATAAGTGTGCTCAGCGGAGCCGTGTTATAGCATTTCAAAATGAATGCTGTCTTATCTACTCCGAATAAATGGATCTAATTTACAAAGCGGTATTCAAAAAGTTGCACCAGCAGGGGGTTTCTTACCCACCCCCGTTAATGCCCCACCCGCTCGCTTGTTTAATCCATCATATAAATGATAAAGGCAGTGGTGTTATTGACTCCAGACCGAACGCTGCTTTGATTTCTCCATTTATTGTCTCATCTTTGATTATTGATATAATAAAATCTAAACAGTGCTGGTTAATGTAATGTCTTTAACCATAGTCTGTCAGATATTTTTCTTCATTTGCCTTTTTAAATATCAGTGACCTTTTGCAATGTGATTGGAGCTATTTTGCATGATACCCTCCTCTGATTGACAGGTGATAGAGACTGCCTGTTATTAAATTAAGGAGTTTAAGCTTAATGGTGCTATAATTTGATGCATGCTGAGGTCACGTGATGACATTGTGCATTGTACAGTATGTGTGCATGTGTGTACGTGTCATAACCTGCATGCATAACCCCCCCCACACACACCCTGTATTATACGTTCATGAACTTGCATGGTTTAAAAAAGATAATTCCACAATAACATCATTACCAATTTTTTAAATAGATTTTATTATAATATCTAAGAAATACTCATTCATATTTGCTGTTTTTGTCGTATAGGTTTTAGGTTTAGTCATTTGAATGATGGTGTTTTATGGTTAATGAACACTATATCTGAATGTGTTCTTGTACACTAAAGGTCTCAATTAAAAGGGATTTTTAAACGACAGAAAAAGGCTTAAGTTGCGATTTCTGCATCGCTGCAGCAGTTAAGAAC
Organism: Chromobotia macracanthus; assembly: GCA_036877525.1. NCBI lineage: Eukaryota > Metazoa > Chordata > Actinopteri > Cypriniformes > Botiidae > Chromobotia > Chromobotia macracanthus. The sequence continues at coordinate 2,693,199 of JAZGTH010000062.1, forward strand.
ATCTTAACCAGGTGTTAGAAGTAATTTGTGAAACACCACGCAGCTGCCAATCAGAAAATATTTGATGTGTAATATACAGTTATGTGGAGCAGGATTTTAGACCAACAAGAAAGAAAGATTGTGTGCTTTGGATATGAGCGTCACAAAACCACCTAATTATACAAGACTTATATATGTTATGTATATATGCACAATGTATATATGCATAATGTATGTGGTATATATATATATATATTTAGAAATACAATTTAGAAAAGGATTCACACTACTACAGTGCTGTTCTGAGCAGACTCTAAAAAGATTTTTTTAAAATTTGGAACAGAATTAAAACTACATTTTTAATAATCCAGTCTGTAGAAAAATACCTTATATGATGTAAAACTAGTCTTGTCAGAACTAGGCTTTAGTGTCATTTTACTTGTGTCGGGTTTGGCCACTTTGGTAGTACAGCTGCTGACAGACGTTTTAAATATATATACCTGTGGAGCATTATGACTGCTGTGGTGACTGAGTAACAAGGATAACTGTGGTTTCTTGTGTTCTTTACATTATTTATCGAACATCTACTTCATCAATAAATAAGGGCAAGTGATATAAATGGCTGCTCTCGTCAGCTCTTGGTTAAACATTTTTTTAAAGACATGAACCTCAAAACACAGAAATGAATAATGCTGCTAATGTTTACAACCCCTCTTGAAGTGAAGACTGCCCAAGGTCCTTCTCGGCGACCGCTTTATTTATCAGACATCCTGTCTGCTTGACTGATGATGCCAGCAAGGTGTGCAGAACAAGAGAAACAGATGAGAAGCTCCTGCCCATCTTTTTTTAGTAAGTTGTATGAACGTTTCCCTAACATTTCCAGTAACAAAAATGATAAAAGGTTAATTTAAACATTCTAGGAACCTTTAAAAACATCAAGATTTGTATACTTGTATTAATGTTATTGTTTGGTATTTTATTAAAAACTTTTTTTAATACTTTAACATTTTAAAAACATTCCACTAAGGGTTTAAGAATACGTTTTGTTATGATATATAACATTGAAAAACTGTTCTACTAAAGTTACTGCAAGAACTTTTTATAACTTTTAGAGAATGTTCTGAGAACGTTGCCCGTTAGCCTGATATCAATCTAGGAACGACTCCAAATCTCCTCACCTTACCTATTTCACCTGACCTTTATCACAGATAGTCAGACCAACCAATCTAATCCTCAATTCTGCACTAACTACCCAATCAAGGGCCACCAATTACCCTAGTCTGCCCACCAGCTGCCTGAACGAACAGATGTATCATATTTTTCGGAGGAGGTAGATCGAATCTCCCCAGGCAATCTGAGAGAGAGCAAACGCACTGGGCTCAACATCAGACCTTTCTCGGAGTGCCAGGAATGTCTGTGGCCAGCTGCTGCCTTGCCCAGTGAGAGGCTGGCCTACTCCTGCAGCTCTGTGTTGGGTCCAGCAGGCGTGGTGAGGGGGACATGTGAGCCACGGGCTCTGGATTCAATAAGATTTGGTGATGTGTCAAGCTCTGTAGCATCTTATCAGGCCCTGTTCCCAGCATCTTAAATCAGGTGCTTTGCAAAAAAGGGACACTATTTAGGGAGATATATATATCTCTGTAGTTAGCGGTCAGCTGATATAAGTTTGTCAGGGTGACCAATTACAGATGGACAAATGGACAAATGTTGTCTCTGGAGAACGAGATTAAGATGGTGATAGACCCAACCTCTGTACGAGAGGTTCTCTGTTATCTGATAACGTCTCCAGTGTAGAGTCAGAATTATTTCTACACAGCTGTGCTGGCGCAGGTTTCCTCAATGCAGCTCGCCGGCATGTCAAAAGTCACGGCACACACCACATAACGGATGATACTGATGTCGAATTGTTCCTTTCCTGGCTCAGCCCTCTTGCACATTACATCTTCCAGACAAAAAGGGAGGAGATGCTAATAGATTATAATGTCTAAATGGGAATCAATTTGGAAATATTCCCAGCCACTCTCTCAGCCTACAAAACAAGCCATGCTGCGTGCTCTAGCGTGCCTTACTCCAGACATTTCGTCTTCTGTGAAGCTGTGTGATATAGCTGCTTTGAAACCGTAGCTTCCCAATTTAGAAGCTATTCATAATTTGAAGTAGCTGTCTTACAATTATGATGATGTTTGGAATAACGTTGTTAACGGAACTACAAGCTACTAACCAAAAGTAGCAATTACGATGAAACTGTGTAAGGTGGCAATATCGTGCTAAATATATGAGGTTATTTATCTTACAATGAGGAACTCAAACAGGGTGACATAATAAAACAAGAAAACAGCCTAATGCATGAAGCTGAAAACTGGTAAGCATTTTACTAAATGTTGCACACTAAAAAATACAGCAAAATACATTTCTTTGGATATAAGAAATGTTAAATACATATAAAATCTTGACATGTTTTAACACACATACATATATACTTACACACAAATACATACATATATACACATATGTCTGTTTATGTCTGTGTGTGTGTGTGTGTGTGTGTGTGTGTGTGTGTGTGTGTGTGTGTGTGTGTGTATATATATATATATATATATATACACAGAACATATATATTGCTGAGCCCAACACTGCTGTAGAGTACAGAAACAAAAGGTTATGCCGTTCTCTATAAGCAGGTTGGGGTATGTCAGGACACTTACAGAGAGCAATGAAAACTCTTATTACTGCACAATTATCAGCGACTGTGACGAGAGTATGAAGACTTTTACTCCAGCCTGATTAAGAGGCATTGAAGTTCAGTTTTTGAATCGTGTGCCCTGCCTGCTTTAACTCGCTGTCTTGGCTTTCACAGAGAGAAGAAATATGGTGATGTTGAGGTCTCACCAAGATGCTGACGTTGATTTGAGTCTTTGTGTCTGTTTTGCATGTGATAATGAAGCCTCTGGGAAAGTAGAAGAAGAAGAGCGGGGGTGAGGTGAGACGATTGGCCGCAGACCAGGAAGACAGAAAAAAGTGTGAGGCGGCAGATAGACACGTCCGAAGTGTGATGAGAGAACGCATGAAAATGAACGAGACAGAAAGATGATAAAGTTAGTGATGGTCAGTCCAAATTAAGATCGCATCGCTGTCCTAGTTAGGAAGTCATTAGAGATACAAGCGGATTGGCAGAAATGTGTTTTCCTTTTTAACACACGCTCACAAGCAGGAATATAGTTCACATCAGCAGGGACATGCGCTGCCCCTGATATGTTTAACTACGCATGCCCTTGTCCATAAATGTTCTTCCTAACTAGCTAACAGGAAACATTCTGAGAATGTTAGGCTAACGTTTAAAAGTTCTCAAGCCAGAGTGAGAGTGTTTCCTTAACGTTTTCATTAAGTAACAAAAACATAAAAAATGTTCAAAGTTCTAGGAACATTCAAATCGTCTAGTTTTTAGATGTTGTTAAAACGTTATTGCTTGGTTACAAGAACATTATTCAAACATTTTTTTTATTCTGTAACATTTTTAAAATGTCCCACTAACTACTTAAAAATAAAGTTTTTGTCATATGATATATAATGTTAAAAAAGTTCTATTAATGTTACTGCAAGAACATTTTGATAATGTTGACAGCTTTTGGAAGATGTTAGCCAATGTTCTGAGAATGTTTCCTCTTAGCTGTAGATGCACATCACCCTGCTAATGCCCTTGTTTGTGTGCTTTTGGGTTTCTCTCGGTCGGGCAGACCTCTGTGCTGGTTGTGATTAATAACGACTCACCTGCGGTAGATATATGACGGTGGATTTTGTGCGTGTAATGAAATATTACGGAGTAATCCGACTGATGTTCAACACTGTAATACGAGTGTGCTCAGGGTCAGAGCGGTGCACACCGACTCAACATCATGGATTAGTTTTTATCATTTTTTTAATATCTCTCCCATGGCTTGTAATGCATTAATTTAGACACACATTGAATTTATTGAAAGGGGGAGGGGGGGTAGAGGCAATAGTCTTTTTTTCAGAAATAATGATCTGACAGTGTAAGCAGAGCCTCTGGACAAAAAAAAAAACAGAACGATAATAATAATGACAAATAGAAGGATGAAAATCGGCCCCAAATCCTGCCGACATGCGCGAGTATCAGGCTTTTATTAAAAATTTTAATATCAGAGGCCTTGTACCACCCGAATCAAATTATAATTTGAAAGAAGGATGAATAAAATGGAACACGGAAAGTGTTGACATCGTGTCGTTTTGAGAGAGAACTGATGAGAGAGAACTGATCTTCATTCATTCCACTGGACTGTTGTTCAGTAGAGGTGGACATCTCCCACATACCACACACACTACTGAAGTTATTCAAGTTACTCAAAAAATTCCCATATCCTCCCCTTTCTGTAAGAAATCAAACCTGGAGATTTGTGGCTTCTATTTCATGTCTGTTAGTTTATCTTAATGCTAACATGCTCCAAAACATCAAGCAAATAAACTTTTGGAAGACTGAAAAATTCCTTTTCCAGGAAAATGAACCAAAAGTATTGATAAGTAATCTAAAGGGGCATATACAGTTTCCTGTCCAATCATATGCTGTCTAAAATGAGACGGTCCCTCCCATGTTACTATGCTACTGCCTCCAACTAGCAGCAGCAACTGACAAATCATTGTTTATGGCTCATATAATATGCTTTTGACTATTTAAATAAAAGGTTTTCCGGTTTTCAATGTGTTTCAGTTGAAATTATGGCATCAAATAAACACAGGGAGTAAATTCGCTATCCTTCTTATTTTATACTAATTAATTGTGTTTCCAGTGTTGTGACTGAACTGATTTTCCTGGCAGAACTGTATTGTTTCGCACGGCAGGAGGACGAGCAACACAACTTCTCTCTCTCCGCACCTCCATCTCCCTCTTTAGCATCCTCACTTCACCTCCATCTCTCCTCTCTTCCTCTTCCTCCTCCTCTTCCTCATCCCTCTTTGAAGCCAGTGTCTATCTCCGGGCCTCGCTGCTGCCCCTGATTAAAATGGAGCTCTTGTCGGAATAATATATGTGAGGCGAATTCCATGTCTTTGGGCTTGAGCCCTGAAGTTTGTGTGTGTGTGTGTGTGTGTGTTTGGGCATGAAGCTCTGGCTGCAGTGGCCATCTTAAAGTTCTTTGAGCCCTGAAGTGTGCGCGTGCGTGTGTGTGTTGAGGCCTTTAGTGGCTGTACTTGGATGGCAGACAGCAGCCCGGAGTGTTGAATAATATAGACGCTCAGCTTGGGTTATTCTTAATTAGACTGAAGGCTGCTTCACTCTCCTTTAACTTCATCCAAGTTTACCCAGAGGAGGATCTGTTTGTTGGGGTCAGAGACATGCACACACACACACAAAGCCTGTCTCACATCTTACATTGTGACATGTCTCAAGTGTTCCACTTCAAACTGGGCACTTTGTGTGTCAGAAGACATTAGAACATTCCAGAAAAATCCATTCTGCACTTTTCAATTCTGAAGGAGTGTTTTAAAATTTTCAATGGATATTAAGGCTGGTTAAAAGTATGCATTTATTTACAGGCTGTCAATAACATTCAATACTTATGGATTTTCCCTGAAACTACTTAAAGTGTGATTTTTTTTTCCAAGCAAAAGAATTATGAAATTATTTTACTAAATAAATACAATAATTATTATATTAATGTTCATTTATATGCACCGATATAAGCTCAATCACTGCTATATTTTAAATCAGAGATGCTAATAAAACATTCTTATTAACACAGCTGTGTCGTACATATGACAGTAAAGCTCATCAAATATCACGCTCTTTAGAAAACTTAATGGGCAGATAAAATCAAACTGAAACTGTGGTAACATTCTTAACTTTGACTAATTTAATCTTCAAAATCAGTGATAAAAGTTAAAATGTACAGTCAGCCGGTCAATATAATGCATATAAACATTCAAATTAGAACATTCAAATGAACATTTTTCAGTGTTTTTGTTACTTAATGGAAACGTTCTTACAACCTGAAATTGTTAGCTGGTTAGACAGCAGTGTGGGTTTTGGAACAGATGTAATATTTGTGCGTGTATTTGATTATCATCATGGTGATATTTGATTCTTGCATCAGCCATACTTACTGGCCAACAGCAAACCTCACAGCCGTAATCACTGATTTCACTAGAGCATGTCTTCTGCTCACAAAAACATCCTCCGAACGTGTTGAAGATCGCTGGTGTTGCCGCTCCATATGTTCTCTTCATACCTCCTCTGTTTCTGCTCACGTGATACTTCCCTGGGGATTCTACATGCGTTTCTGGAGCCTGTCTGCGAGTCTGAATGTGACAGTCTGAACACAATAATGACAAGGATAAAACATTATAACCTTTCACAAACAACTCTGCGTACAACCCAGCCCCTCACATCAATCAAAACCAGCGTGTCGCTTCTTTTCATGTAACAGAACTGTGAAATTTAATTCTGCTGTGCTCAGATTTATTGGAACTATATATTTTTGTAATCTTAAAGGCAGATGATCTTTTCCAGAAACATTTTTTGCTGGTTGAAACTCTTTTATCCTGATAGCAATCACTAAGTAAAGTGGTTATATACTTTCATAGCTTCTGTGGATGGAGCAGGACCATAAAATGTTCGTCCAATCATTGCATTCGGCTCAAATGCAATAATAGGATGTCTTGCTTGCCCGTCAAACTATACATTTGCATACATCTGCGCACTTTTGGAGAAGGTGTGGCTTTGGAGAGGCTCTGAAGGGAGGGTGGGATCTTGCTTTCACAGCTAGTCCGCTATTGCTAGCCTCTCTGAAATAGCCTACCCTACCATTATAGCTGTACAGCTGTAGTTTGTGGGTTACAGTCTTTCTGCAGTCAGGTCTTCGTTGGTCTATTGTCATTATAATTTTGTTAAATTGAAATAATACATATAACAATACATATAACGTGATATAATCTTTGTTTATAAGACAAATTTTTGGTGTATTTGCACCTCTTGGAATACTTATTTGATGCAATAAATCTATTTTTAAAATTTAACATTCAAATATTTTTGTTGTTATGGTGAAAAGAGACTTTCTATTTATTCAGCAGAGCTGAAGTATGAACAACAGTTGCTCTGGCCCAGTTTAGCGATTGAGGTTATTGGATAACATTCTTGTAAAGACACTGTTGAATGTCATAATCTCTGTGTACATGCACATTTAATCTGAGATCATAATGAAACAATGTTCATCACAAGGCAATATAACTAACCGCTCAATGTGTATCTCTCCAGTCAGTACAGATTAATCCCTAAAGCCTGATTCAGGTCTGTCATATTAAATTATTTGAGCTTTGAACATGCTCAGAAAATCAGCTGTGTGTTAAAAATGCCAAACCGGTGAGTGAAAGTGATCGTGGAATCTCACATCATTGACTTCATTCAATGTGTGTATAGAATACTGGAGTTACTCACCAAATCTTCAGCTAACATGGAACGTTCTTAGAATGTTCCTAGTTTTGTAGTAACGTTTGTGGAATGTTTTGTATATATATATGTTGTGTGTGTGTGTGTGTGTGTGTGTGTGTGTGTGTGTGTGTGTGTGTGTGTGTCTAAAAATTGGACATTCCTAGAACTTATTAGGAAATAACATTTCTAACGTTTTTGTTACTTAATGGCAACGTTGGGGAAATGTTCTTACAAAATAAACACCTAGCAATTGTTAATAAAGTGCAGTCGTAACTAATGATTGAGGACCTGTATTTGTGTTTCGGTGATATTCCAGAACCTCTGACATCACTACATTAACCAGTTCTGTTCTGTTCACACTACATTATATGGATTCATAATGTGTTCGTGCAGCTTTAGGTAAGTCAGCTCTGGACATGCACAGGAACACACGGTTCCTCTACACGGTAGGAACCTTATTTGAAGGCTGCGGTTCCGGCGGGAACTATTAAAACTGCGTGCTAATTAGAGGAAGGTTTGAGAACAAGGGACTTAAAAACAAATGAGTAAACAAAGATCCAAAGGAGAGCAAATTAGAGAGAGAGAGGTAGAGAGACAGAGAGCAATAGTGAACCATGACTGTGTCTGAAATAACATACTAACATGCTACACTTGCTTTTCTGCAGTGTGTAGTATGTATAGTGTACACAGTATGAACATAATGTCTGGCAGACCTACATTTACTAAAATGTACAGTTTGAAACGGAGGACACCGTGTCATGTTGTATCCCACAATGCAATGGGCTCAGCTTGATGATGTCAGCCTAGTGTTTCAGCTATTAAAAGAAAACAGTACAGTGTAGACTTCTCAGTGTTTAGTAAGCAGTAAGCTAATTCATTCTGAACATGTAAGTCTCGGGCATGATAAGCTGTAATGTTTTAAATATAATAACAGTGCTTTGCTGTTTCAAGACAGAAATTATTAATTATGTATCTGTTTACAGATACGAGTTGTGAACACATAACCATTAAAATAAATGACCCATCCATCAAATAAAGGCCATTAGACACAAACACACACACATTTAGCCAGCTAGCAGGGAACATTCTCAGATCGTTGGCTAACGTTCCCTACAAGTTCTCTCACAGTTATCACAAAACGCTTTTGCATTTACGAACTTCTTTTTAATATTAAATATTGTTCATATCAAAAACGTTATTCTTAAGTTGTTAGTGGGACGTTTTAAAAACATTACAGAGTTTACCGGTTACTAGTTACCATGTTAATACAATGTTTAAAAAACTGGACAGTTCGAAGGTTCCTAGATCTTTCCTAGAACTTTTTTTTAGCCATTTTGTTAATGACACCTAATGACATCATTAGGGAAATGTTTTACACCGTAAATTTGTTAGTGGGGTAGAACAGGACGTGGATGAACTCTTCTAAACGCTGTTCTTTCTCTTCCTGTGAACCCCTGATCTTTGGAAAAGCTTATAAACGCTAGAAATTAGAGTTTCAGCACCATTTCAGCATGAGCGCCGGCTAGTCAGAGAGAGACGGATGAGAGGTAGAGAGAGAGAGAGAGGGAAAATAATAATCTTGGGCAAAATTAAAAACATCCAAAAATGAAATAAAGATGAGTGCTGTGTTGGGGCTCGGCGGATGGAATATAAAAGACAGAGTATGAAATATATATATCACGCAAGAGGCAAAGTGAATGCTAAGCCCGATGTACCTGCAGTCTGAGGCCTCAGCTGATGCTGAGAAGATCAAGCCCTGTCTGTCCTCACCTCCTCCATGAAGATCTGTCTGTCTCTCACCACGGCAACAACAGAGAGCCAATAAAATTGACACCCTGTTTTAATAAGATTCCGAGTTATTTCCCAGCTCCTGTAATGCTTTTAT